>JAUZNK010075624.1:1405-13638 GCA_035046665.1 Euphysa ruthae | reverse complement strand
CCTTGGTACCCAAATTACAAAAATTTTACAAATTTATGAATTAAATTAAAAATAATTTAACGACTCCATCTCATTTCTAAAACCTAATAAAGAAGCAAGGTATGGTAATAGTAATGTTATAAACATATATTAGGCAATGTAAGAAAACTCCTGTTTCATATTTTAAAACTATCTATTAAAAAATTGGAGTATTTTCTTCAGTCTTAAAAACATTTTTAAAGAGGGTGATCCTGCTTTAGTATCAAACTACCGTCCTATTTCTTTTATAGCCGTTTTTTTCAAAAATATTTGAAAGATTGGTACAACAGAATCTGCTTGCACATGAAAAATAACTAACTGCTTGCTCAAAACAATTTGGCTTTCAATGAAAAAACACTTTAGAACAAGTAGAACAAATAACAAGATTGCTTGACAAAAACAGTATAAACTACCTAAAAACACTTGCAAGTATGTCGAATACTCCTTAGTATATCAATGGCCGAATCTATGGAATACCATTTTCGAAGAGTTAAAAAACTCACCCAACCTAAATACTTTTAAAGGACTTTTAAAAACACACCTTCTCAACACCTAATTTAAACAGTTACAAAAACAAAAGATCGTTATTTACGTTTAAACACTAAGTAGTTCAACTAAGATACGGCAACTTCAAAACGGGTTTGCTTGAAAAGATACTTTGTTTTCCGACCAAAATGTGTCTTCTGGGTTATCCGTCCAATGACAATAAATCAAGTTAAGTCCAACTGCTGCAATAAACGTTTTTTATAAACGTTAAACGTTTGTAATAAATACATATTTCATGTAATTGAACACGATTTATGTTTTTAATTGTATTCTGTGTATTTATGTACTGCTGGTTTAAATTCGTTATTGGAGAAATATTCTGATAACCATAACTTTCCTGGACAATTATACTTGCACTGTTATAATAACAGTCCAGGCTATTAGACTAGAATATGAAATATAGGTGATCAGTATTTATTTCAAATTATTATTTATACCAAATAAAAAAAAAAATACTATTAATGTTAAGAATAATATTGCAGTTATTAATATCATTAGCATCATTAGAATTCATTTTAAATTTCATTTTAAATATTTAAACCTTGGAGAAATGTTTTCTTGTGAATTAAAGTTTCTAGAATATTGGAATTTGTTGTCATAGTAGTTTTTCGGCATGTGATCAGGTTAGTTTTTCGAACCAACAAAACCTTACTTTAAGGTGTTGGTTAACAACATAATTATAACCAAAGTTTTCAAGTTTATTTCTTTATTTTAGTTTATATTATTACTCAACTTAGTATTTTCTGTTAGCAAGAAAAATGCTTCACTATGAAATTAAAACAGAAAAAAATCATATTTCATACCTTCTTGCAATAAATCTAGTACTTAGAAATAATATAGTGATCACTGGGGAAAATTTTGTTTGTCTTTATTTCTTTGCACATACTTTCGTTGTCGGACTGACTTTTGAACAACGTGAAGCGTAAACGTCAACTTACCTGAATCAAGTTTTTTTTTTTTATTCTAGCATAACAGAATTCTTGCTTTGGGAGGAGAGGGTAAGTGAAAATACAGTTAGCCTTTTTGAATGAAAAATGGGAGACAAAGGTGATATGGTCAAAATAAAATTTAATAAATAAAAATCTGATCATCAAGCACCAAATATTATTTATTTCATCGATCCATGCAATTCATCGATCCATGTAATTCATCGATCCATGTAATTCATCGATCCATGTAATTTATAATGTTTCCTCCTTAAATTTCTTCATTATTTTTCATACTGAACTCACAATTCACAAGAAAAGGGTTTTAAAATTTTTTCGAGTTTTACTGGAGGTTACGACATTATTGAAGTCATCTTATGAACATTATAACTGCTGTTAGAAAGATTTAACATTTTTATACTGTTTCAGGACATAGAAATAACATTTAAAAAGGCAAAGTCTTATTTTCCTGTTATTCCGAGAGTTAAGAGTAGTTTGTTTTTTCTGCTAAATTCGTTTCCGTGAGTGCAACCGTAAGAGAGAGCTGGTTGAGTATGAGGATGGAAATAATGCCAAAATCTGTTCATCCACAAAACATTGACGACTTTATAGTAAGGTGAATATTAGACAACATTTTAGATGCATCCATTTTAAGATGAGGGATTTTTCAACTACGCACTCACGTTAAATCTTTAAAATTGTTCATTACAACCATAATTAATTAATTAAGTCCCCTGGCTATAATGATAATGGTAAATAAACGTGTTAAATGCATAATATATATTTTTTTTCATTAAGGTTGTTTGCCAATCAAGATGGTAATTATCCTTGACGAATCTGAATCGACCACCCGTGAGGTGTTTAATCATGAAGTCAAGTTATTTGCAAAAGATCTAGTTGAAAAAGTTTATAATCTGTCCGCTGATAACCGTGCTGGACTCGTTACGTTTGCAAGATCTTCAAAATTACTAGTAGAATGTTCCACATTTTCAAATAGCGAAGGATTTACTAATTTTATCGACGATTATAATAGAGAAGATGCTGGTTTAAGGGCTCTAGACAGAACTAACTATATTGCTGGCTTAAAAGCAGGTGAACAAGTCCTGAGTGGGTGCGGAATAGGTAAAAAAGTTATAATGTTTTTTGCAGACGGATATAACAATCATGGAAAAAGGCACAATTTTGTTAAAGATCTAACTGACAATATCAAACTCGACAACACAACTATAATCACAATAGGCATCAAAGGCCATGTGATTGAAGAAAATCTGAAAGATATAGCCAGCTTTGAATATTTGCCAATTTTAGTTGATTCATTTCAAGACTTGGTTGCTTATTCAATTTTGGATTTATTTTCAAAAAAAAATTGTAAGTACACCCAGTAATACATATTTTCTTAGCTTGGCATGCAATGATAGTTTTATGTTGTAGGTACAAAAGAGACGTAACATACGTAACATACGTAACGTATCTTCAATAATGGGTGTCTCCGCTACGTTCTCCGCAGTAAATAGAGTTCTCTAATATTCGAACTAAATTCGATAATGGTTTGAACATTATAATCAAATATCTCCTGGTTCAAATATTTCCTCACTAAAAATACCTTTGATAGCATTTGTGGAGGAAATCATAATAACTGGTATGTATCTTCCTTGAGCAGAGTAAAGTTCAGGTCCAGGATTTGGGTCTTTTTGAGCATTTAAACCCAATTATGGGTATAAATTTAAACTTATCCTACAACCTTGAAATTTGCGTTTACAATATAATTTAATATCAACTGAATTTGAGCCTGCAATCAAAATTTTGAACAATCGTCTTGTTTTCCCCTTAATCGGACCATTTAACTTCATGCCCAAATATGGTCATGAATTTAAACTCTTCGTAAAACCTTGAAATTATGGCTGTAATACAAATAAAAACCGTTAAAATCGAATCTGCGATCAGAATTTTGAAAGACATCTCATTTTCCCCTAAAATGGGCCATTTAAAAATTTGGTAATAACAAAGCTCAATGTCACTGATTACGAATTTACAGTGAAAAATTTGAAAAAAAGAAATGTTTTCCTTTAAGGTTAGTTGGACTGTATGCCTTCAAATACGGTCATAAATTTTAAACTTATTTTACAACCTTGAAGTTTTGATTATATACTACGACTCAATGTCATTGAATGCGAACCTGAAGAAATTCTTTTTGGAAAAAGTTGTATTTGGCTCTTAATAGAACAATAGAACCCAATTAAAAATACTATACTAAAAGACATTTATGAAAGTTCTCAAAAATAAAGAATAACACTCCTAAAATACTAAATCAAATGTTTTCACATTTTCGTTCTCATTCGCATAATGATAAAGACTTAAGATCTTCTTGAAGGCGTTTGCAATTTATACATTTAAGATCACATGAATATGTTGTCAAAAATTCAACGTCATAATTCATGTCCACTCTATTAATCTATCTTGGACTTGACGAACTATTGTTTTGTGTTTTCCATATCCGTAATGTAAGATCTAGCAAAATAACTTTGGCATCACTGCTTTCCCAAATCCATCTACCTTGGAGAGCACTTCGTTTTATCTGTATGTATTGAAGGAAGGTTTCATCGTAAGTTTGAGTCACTGAATTTAATATAAAGATGTATTTAATGCTTTAACAATATATTTTTAAAGTGCTTTACACAACATAGCATAGAAAGTGATAGAATGTTCTGTTATGTTATTTTTTCTAAATAAAATGTACTCTCGTTGAGTTAGAGACCTGGAACCTTGTGTTTTTCTATCAAAAACTAAACGAATATTTCTCTTCTTTATATTAGGAAAAGAGTTCCGAAATCCATTCAATTTAAACAATGGGACAGTTTAAAAGTCCTCACTGGATTTTCAAGCAGAATAAATTTGTTATAATTAGCTTACTTAGTACTTCTAAACTCCTCCATTCTATAATGGTTGGTCTCAAGTGATTTGATGCTTTTCTTTGATAAATTACTTGGCTAGTAGCTAAGCTACTGAAATAACTGAGTTTTTGATTATCATCAGCCATCCAGGTGTTTTGGAACTTAAATTTCCCTTGCCTAAAACAACTTGACGCGGTTTCATAACCAGTGAAGGCATGAAAAATTGGTAGTTTATCTCCAACTTTCTCTTCTATATCATTAATAACAAAATATTTTACAAATGACCTTGTACAAAAACGAAAAAAAAAGCCTTTGAATTTGGCAGTAAAGAGAATAACAACATCAGTATCAACAGCTCGCATTACTTCGTAAGTAAAACCATTTTTAATGCCACCCATTGTGTGTTTTATTACCGACCATTTGCTTCTTTGATTGAACGCTTCTTGATTGATTTATCATGTACATCTATGTTTGACAAAAAGGTATTTATTTTGTTACAGAATGTTCTTGAATTGTGTTTTTTTGAAATTTTAAGAACTTATCAGCAAATTGTTCTTTTAATTCCTCCTTGTTTTGAGTGTTTTACAAAAAATTCTTGATAAAGTCTGTTTGCAGACTTGTATCGTGTATGAACACTCTTCGAGTTCCTGAGCTTCTTTGTTCTTTCTCGTGTAAATTCTTTCAGACTGCTTTCGTAGTATCGATCAGCAACAATTTCACATCTATCATAGTCTTTTCCAAGACTGTCCATGATAGCTAAATATAATATTATTGTAAAATGATGAAACAATTTTATCTTGGCAGAAGAAATAAGGTAGGAAGACTTTATTTGAATAATGAGAGACAAGTCAACTACGAGTGTAGATCTGGTATTTTTAATGTTTGGTTTTTTTGTCAGACTTTTGAATCGATTTAGCATTACAAACTTTGTTCCATGGCAAATCTTAAAAAATTCTGTCTGAATGAGTTTAACAGCTGCACTTTCTCGATATGTTAAAGGTGATTTCAGTCTAATAGTCAAATTTAGTTGTTAAAGGTTTGATGTCTTTGTTGTCTTTTTAAATCGACAGTTGATGGGAGTTTAAGGTTATCTTTAGTTATTTTTTTACCACTTGGTATTTTACCTAATATCAATCTACCTTTGGTGAACTCTTGAAACTGTTGTTGACCGGTACCGTCTACATGTTCAAGATTGATAAAGCACGAATCATCTATTAGAACAGACGAAATTCTCTCGATTAATTCGTTACATTCAAATGGTCTGCATATTATCCCATCATAGTATCCTTTCAAAAAGTTTTGAAAAGGAATGATCCTTATAGATCTCCAAAAGGCCTTTGACACAAAAGATCTCAATATTTTGCTTGAAAAACTGAATTCCATGCATTTTTTGGACAATTTAGTTTTCTGGTTCAAGTCTTATCTGTCAAATGGAAAATTTAGGTAATTTAAGGCTTTGCTGCACATGCATTTAAATTCTGCAGTAGACCTAACTTAAATTACAAAAAAAAAATTCGCTACGCAACAGCCATCTAGGGCTAGATACACCCTTGAGAAGATCTACCATGGAAAAACATTGTCTGTCATCAAAAGGTCCCTTTGTATGGAATAGGCTTTCTAATGAAACAAAATCAATCACAAACTATAACGTATTTGAACATAAGATCAAGGAGACATTTTTACCATTTGTTTTTATCTTGATGTCTGTTTTGTATCTTTTTTTTTTTTTTTGTTTTCTGTTGTCTTGTAATTTTCATTGCCAATGTACATTTTTTTTGGGGCAGAAAAATTACTTACTTACTTAGAGCAGTTCTATTTCGTCGTAAAATATCTTTTAAAAGGCAGGTGTACTTTCGTGATGTTTACAAGTATTATATTGCATCTTTGTATCAGTTAACCTGTTTAAATATTCGATTCTAAAGGGCCTAGAACAATACCTTTCGACTAGTAAATTAGCCCCATTTACAGACAGTACTACTTTATCAGAATCTAGGTTGAATCCCGTTAATTACACAAAAAAATGTGAATGATTATGACATTGTAGATTTATAAAAGGAAATTACCTAAAAGTGCTTAACTAACGAAGCTGTTCCAGCGATAGATAAATCCAAAGCGTCAAATACTTCTTCTAAACCACCCCCGTCATTTATTTTTTGGGGAAATCTCCATTGAATTTTCTTTGTCAATTCATGCATTGGTTTTTCATAAAAATCCACTGCTATTTGTCCAGGATTTAAATCGCTTTGAGCGATTTTCGCATAGTCTTCATGCCAAATTATATACAAGATGGAGAAGGAAAGAATTTATACCTAATATTATTAAATTGGATGTTTAAATAAAGTTGATACCTTTGGAAGAGAAAAATTATAAGCCAGTGGCGTTAATGGTTTTTTTAATTATTTCTTTGATTGGCCATTAAAATTCTTAACTACAAATGTTATGTATGTAGTTTCCACACCTTAGCTCTATAGTATCATTTTCACTCTGGGAAGTACTGCTGATGGCCATTTATGATGGTTTTTTTTGTATGCATTTTCATCTCTACCTTCCTTTAAGTGAAAATAAAACAAATTGATGACACTTTGAGCAAAATAGATGTCCAGGTGCATTCTCAGAAGTGCTTGAAATATTGATACATTCAGTTTTTAGCTCTGTGTGTTTTCTTGGCAAACATTTGGTTTTTTTGAATTGTCTTTTACTGGTGTATTTGTAAGTGGGCCAAGAGCTATCTTCACTTTACTTCCGATCTGAAAGTTACTTATTGACAGTCTTGTTCCATGATAATAAGAACATAGTGTTGTAGAAAAAACATTTATGTCAAAACTATCTTTAGCTATTATTTTGTATAATCCTTTTTTCTTTTTTAGGAGTGAAAATTTATCTTCAATCTCATATTGTTGAAGAAAGCCAGTAAGTCTATTGTAATTTCTGGTATTCTGTTGAACGGTAAAAAAACTCATAAATCGTTTAGATGGCCAATTAATTTCTTTAATCGAACAGTAAATGATAGCCCTAACCTTTATTTTACTCGATCACATTAAAATGCCACTCTGAGGTATGTTGAAAATCTTGGAAAATTTTTTTCAACGGAGGATGTAATGTAGGTTTGACTATTTTTCCAAGCATACCAGGGGTTGAACTTAGCTAATATCGGTTAGAAATCTCATATCATTTCTCTAGGTTTTAACTGCGTTCAAGTTGGTTGAAAATATTTAAAGGAGTTTAACCAAATATTTTGACTGATGTTATTGTCTGTGACCTATGCCAGCTAGATATATTAACTAAGGTCCTTCCTGCATTCCCGTAGGAAATTGGAAATTGATAGAATGAATAACATTATTTTTCATGATTTTGAAAGTATGCGGAGGAAATCAAATTTGATTCGCCTAAATATTTAATCTGCCAAAATTAAATATATATATGCCCTGAAAATTACAAGAAAATATGACAGACAACAAAAAATAACAGTAAGGATAAACATTAAGATAAACAAGTGGTGGCAAAGATAGGCACAAAAATTTTATATCAGTATTTCCACTGTGGTCGCATTAATCAAAATCTGTAACACATAGCTATGAATTTTTGGAGTGAAATTCTAAAGTTAGTATCAATCCCTTATTGTCCACGGTCATCCAAAAAATTCTTTTAAAGAACATATACACAATTTGTGATACATCAGGTCCGCTCCAAACACTCCTGCTTTAAAGTCAAAGTTTGCCACTCTGGAAAATGCTTTATCTTGTATATAAGATACAGTTTTCAGAAAGAGAATCGTTCTAAAAATTTTACAAACTCTGTGTTTTTGCTGCTCCATTTGTGCTGTATTTTGGACAAAAAACTAAAATATGGAAACCCATTTCTTTCTCAGTAACTAAGAACTTATTTAAGATGACCATAAAAATGAGAAATTCCTTCTTCCTCAAAACATTGGGTTTATAATGTCATGTATATCAAACATCATTCTTAGAAAAGTATTTTTTGAAATATTCTTGCACTATTTGAATGTAATCAGCAATTTAGTTCCATCCATTTTGAAAAATGTGGTTCTTGAAAATCAAATACAGGTTAATTTTTTAAAATGCGTATAACAGCCATGTTTTAAGGTTTAGTTAATGGCAGCTAACAACCGTGTTAAATACATGATACTATTTCATTATGAAGGTTGTTCACCAGTCAATGTGGCAATTGTCCTTGACGAGTCCAGTTCAAGAAACACTACTGTATTTGATATTGAAGTCAAATCTTTTGCAAAAGATTTAGTTACAGCAATATATCACAAAAATGCTGCTAATCGTGCTGCACTTATTACGTTTGCTAGAAGGTACAAAATACTTGCAAGATGTTCCGATTTTTCGAATAGTGGCGATTTTAATAATTTTATTGACAGTTACGATAGCAAAGCATTTGATATTTACGCTCTAAACAGTTCCAATTATTTTTATGGCTTACAAGGAGGCTATGAAGCATTGAGAGGGTGCGGAGCAGAGAGAAAAGTTTTGGTATTTTTTACAGACGGAAAAAACGATCATGAATATAATAAACAAAATGTGAAAATTATGCTTGATATTATCAAACCTAAAGCAACTATAATCACAATAGGTATCAGAAATAATGTGATTGAGAATGATCTCAAAGATATAGCCAGCTCTGATGATTCTGCAACTCTCATAGATTCAATTGAAGAGTTGGGAAGTGGACCAGTTATGAATTTACTTTCAGCGGAAATATGTGGAGGTAATTTTTTTCCTATGCTAGAACTTTTGCTAGTTTGTATTTGTATTTGGGTTTCTTATATCCAATATTGAATAATATTGCAGTGTTTTTTCTCTTTTAAAATATTATTGATATTCTAAGATTGCGATAGCCAATGTATACTCCTCCGAATATTCTCATACCGCAATGTCATCAATAACATTTCCAAGGGGACAATTAATCACCCTGGGGAATATTTGAAGATAAAAAAGAAAAAAACAAAATTGTTGCATCTATTCCAAGCACAGGGTACGATTTATAAATACCAGGTTTATAGATTGACTTCTATTTAAATATTAAGTCAGAACTTCAAATTTTATAGTGGTTTGGTTTTTATTCTGGCTGGGCTACCATATTGCTATTGTTCTCATTTAAGACAAGATAATTTGAAACTTTTCTCTCCTCTCACGTGACAGTTATGATTTACTTGGACTTGTATTTCCTGATTACTTCTTATTAATCCGTGCTTGCCTGTTAGGATTATTATTGGCAATATCACTTTATTTCAAAATAGGCTGCATTTAATAAATAAGCCATTTATGCGTTAGTGTTAGCTAAGATAACAGCAACACATCACCTTGTAAGATGAAGCTTTAGGCGCTTATTAGAAAGGGATGCTTATATATTTTTTGTTTTAGGAGAAGTTTAGAGAGGAAAGCACGAAGTATTTACTATTTAGTATGTGTTTTATTTTTTTTTAATCTGACCCTAGATGTTCTTTTTTTCTTTAAGATTAATTTTTCGCCCTACAGAAAGTGGGCGTCTTGAAATAATTAATAAATAAAAAAAAAAAGAATACCTGCAGTGTAATGTGATCATTACTGTGCAGTAAAGAATTAGGGATCATTGTATGTGAAATTAAACTTTGACTAGAGAATATTCTTCTTCCAGAAAAAGTTGCTATCCTAAAAGTAATTAGGTAATATGATTTATTGCTCGTTAATTTATAAATTTTTCTAGCAAGAACACTTTCAATGAGTATCAAACATTGAAACAAGAAAAATATTTATAATTCTTAATTGTAACAAATATGAATCTCAAAACTTCTCAATATGTCTCCAAGTATATAGAAAAAATGCTTTGTGATGTTATTATTTTTGGTCTGTAGATAACTTCAATCGATGGCAACAACTGCATCATTTTATACAGATTTCGCCTCCTGCTTTGCCAAAAAAATTTTTGCAGCTCAATACTGTTCTCGATTTCATGAAATTTTATATTAGCATACACTGTAAAAATCAATTTCACAAGTAAAATCTATTTTTGAGCTAGCAGTATTTCTCTCTACAACTGTGGTGATAAATTATGACCCTCGCATTAATTGCTTTTTCTAAAACTGCTTTACTTAAAGTTCTTTGGAAATTTATACAAAAAAGTCGTTAGAAATACCTAACTAACTGACAAACGTGAGAAAGTTTTAGGAAAAAAAAAGAAAGTGAAAATTAAAAAGAACATATTTTAAATGACACAGTGAAAATTACAGAATGTTAAAATCCGTTGAATTAAGAGGTGGCATAGGAAACCGCTAGTATTTTTAAATACATAAACAAGGAAACGAGCACATAATTGATCAAATAAAAATTTAAAAAGTTCCGATGACGAAAACATTTTTTAAATTTCTTTGCAATAAATATCTACATAAAATAGGTTAAATCAAAACTATTCTAATTCTAATTCAAAATTCAATTCAATTCAAAGAAAACACTAAAAAAAGTTGATGTGAATGGTTTGAGCTTAAACTCACATAGTTCGGACTCCTATATGGTAAAAATGTTTCAACTGTTTGGAAATTAGTTCTGTCAGCAATTATTTCTACTGCCAAACTTATGATGAAAAAAAAAATGATAACCGTAACCCAGAAAGTTAAATTAAATCTGCACCAGAAATATAGCTTTATAAAATTTATTAAATGTCATAAAAAGAAGTAGACTTTAAAAATTGAACACACAAATAGTCTGTGACTGATAATGAAACGAAACTTATCTATTAATGAATTAAAATGCCAATCGTGTATTCGATAAATCTATTGCAAAATCTTGAAATGAACATGATGAAATTTATATTAATCTAACCAAAATCTAAATGGAAAAAGCAGCGTTCAAGTCATTAAACGCCTTATAATTTAACAAAAATATATTCGTAACCTTCAACATATCTAGAAAATTCAAGAAAAAATGAAGGTTTCTTACATTTTATCGCAACATATTTGAAAGGTGAAATTTTAAACAATTAGGAATCATTAAATCAAAAATTAGAATTAGTCGCTATATATCGCTCTAAAAAATTTCAATACTGCCATAAACACTTAGGCTGCGGTTTAGTGAAAAATTCTATAACCAACAAAGGTATCAACCTTTGTTGGTTATAGATTAGGAGTTATAATCCCTGGTTTTTTCACACACCTACCAAAACTACTATTCATCCGGTTAACTTTGCATGATAACCAATTATTTTGTATAATTCCCTTAGAATTTTGCAAAAGTTAGGGAATATAACAAACACCAAAAAATTTTGCATATTCTCCACTAATTATACGTAATAACTATTAGTTTGTTGGTAACACTGATGCAATATTTTTTTTTTATTAATATACTAAACTAATTGTACGATCATGATGATGATACATTTTGTTTTTGTTAAAAGGATTTATATATTTTGATCATGATAGCGGCGTTTCAAAAAAACATAAAAAAAAAGTTATTGAATGAAATTTTCACACTTTAAAAAAAAAATTGTGCATCACACTAGCTTATTAAAATTGGAATTCGAGAGTGTAACTCTAGAAAAAAGGTGAAATTGATGATGTGAAGTTGCAGAAAACTCGATCAACTACATGTTGTACACCTGTGAAGTTACCTTGCATAATTCTAGTATATCCTCTGGCTTCAGGCTGTTGATGTTAATTAGCAAAAAATTTAAGTAATTTTTGTTGCTGTCTTTCGAAAGTTCATTTCTTTTTTTCAGTAAGGGAAATTTAATGTTTACACATTTTGGAGACATCACCTGTTGGAAAGCATTATTACACATTTTGGAGACATCACCTGTTGGAAAGCACTATTACACATATTGGAGACATCACCTGTTGGAAAGCATTATAATA
>JAUZNK010075613.1:0-13639 GCA_035046665.1 Euphysa ruthae | reverse complement strand
ATACTGACACTTATACTACATACTTAAACTTATACTACATACTGACACTTATACTACATAATGACACTTATACTACATACTGACACTTATACTACATACTGACACTTATGCTGCATACTGACACTTATACTACATACTGACACTTATACTACATACTGACACTTATACTACATACTGACACTTATACTAAGCGACTATATACTGGCTGTTAGTAGATAGGTGAAAGCTTAAGAATTAAAGTGCGTGGCTGTTTGTTGCTCAATTTAAAGTTAAGTAGGAATTCTGTTGTTCTTTGCAGCTTTATCAGTTTCCTTCTGCCTTGTTTGAATAACTTAAATAATTTTACTTGCCATTTACAAGCCTTTTTGCCTTAGCGAAATCGGTGTTGTGGCCTCAGAGAAGCGAGAAGTTACAGAGACGACGAACAAGCATTATTTATCAAAAATTAGCATCCTATACTTGTTAGACAAACTAAAACAGTAGGAAGATGGCATTTATCGCCTTGTAGCAGATATCAGCAGCACCGCATCTGCACCCACATATAGATGTAGAAGAGGTACCAGACCTGGTGCTGTACTCTAAATAGCTTTTAAGTTTGCCAACCGGGTTTTTTTTTATCAAGAATCATCTATATTAAGACTACTATCCAAAACAGAAAAAATCTTCTTCCCCATGACTAACTCCGCCGGATGCCTATCCGGTAATTATTATGTCTATCAGGTGTAGACCCTCGCTTTGTTTCACGACTCCTAAATAACACTAAAATCGGAGTAACTTCATAAAGGGTTTCAAATCAACCAATAGGTTTATTTTAGCTACTCGTGCATAAGAAGCAAATTGTTTATTTGGAAAATTTATTATTAAATGTTGAATCACAATAAATTTTTGTAACCCAGAACCTTGACATTAGTAAAACTGTGATAAATGATAGATAAACGGTAGGTATCATTTCTAACAGTTTTCATTCAAATTTTCACCAGTTGGAAGGATTTATAAGATATGCACATAGAAAAAATCAAACAGATCAGATACTGCTGGGGTACATGGTCGCAATTCCAGTTATCATGAAATTTTTGCCCGAATATTTCCACTTTGATATTTCTTTTTCGGGAAAAATTTTTGATTACCATACATTGGCTTGATTTTACACAACGAAAAATTTCATATTTATCACAAAAACTCTGCAAGAACACAAATGACAAAATAGTGTTCGTTTAAAATTAAACAATTATTTTCTAAAGGCTCGCTACTTAATGCACTTAAATCAAATCTTGTATAGCTATATGTTTGAACGTGCAAATTTTAATGTTTGCTATTTTAGAGATACAACATGACATCTCTCTACAAGAATTAGCGAGCATTGTAGGACTGATGTGAAGTAGTACTTATACAAACACTTGCAAAAAATTGTTTTTCTATTTTAGAATCTTCAACAACGAATATGCCCTTAAAATGAAGGATAGTTTGCACTTTATGTGGATAAAACCACAGCTTAAGAAGCAGTTAATCCATTATAATATTGCCATTCTTATGTACTTAGCCACATTTATTCGTTTGGTGTGACATTATATTTCTATATTAGTCCCTCTTTCCTTTTATTGGCTTTTATTCGCAATTTAATATACCAATATTTCATTATAAGCAATAACATAGTTTGTAAAAACAAATGTACAACCATTAGCTTTAACTTGTATTGGTTAACAGTTTGAAATGATCCATGAAATATGCCTCAAATAAAATTCAATAATTGTGTTGTTTTCGATAAAATTCTACAGTTTTGACTTGTCACTTCACCACATTGAAGTTAGCAATTATCATATATATACACTTTTATATAGGCAGTATATTAAAGTTAGGAATCATCAAATTCACTTTACATTACAGTTAGGAATCATCATATACACTTAAGCATATTTACTCAAATTTATGTACCTAAATGTGAATAATCAAAAGTAATATACCTTTCGTTTATAAAATTATGTATTCAGGTGTCTCACTGTTTAAATAACTCTCTTAATAACATTAAATTAATTGAGTTTTGAGAAGAAATTCATAAACTTCTAATTCATCAGACACGATGTTGTGTTTTATATTATATACCGTCGCGATGTTGGATTTAGTAATTACTGACGATGAATTGTTTTACAGTAAGTCGGTTAACTAATATTTATTAAAATATAGTCTAACTTTGAAATGCTTTTCTTCTAGGTAGAGAATCGTTGCCGTATTCAGCTACACTTAATTTTCATAAAGTTTTGTAAAAAAATCATAAAAAATTTGTATATGAAAGTAACTGTGCTAACCTGGTTTTTAAATTTTTACAAGTTTTATGAAATATTCGATGAAAGCTGTCCAGTTTAGTTATACTTAAAATTGCTAGAGCAAATCTAATATTTAAGGAAGATTATCATGCTCTCGCATCAATCAAACTATCGACCAATATCTTTACTTACAGTTTTTCTCAAAAATATTTGAAAGAGTTGTTTGTAATATAAAATTTAATTATATTCCATATAACCAGTTATTTTATAAGAAACAGTTTGGATTTCAAAAGGGTACTCCATCGTAGATGTTATTTTAGAGTTAACTGCAGAAATTCATAATTATTTTGAAAAACAAAAATCGTCGACTTGTATTTTGTATTTTTATCGATGTCATACAAGGTAAAATTTTCAAATGGCTTAAAAACTACTTTAAAAGTAGGAAGCAATTTGTTAAATGCAAAAGTTTGGGTGTTTTAGATATTAAGCTGTTTAAGTATGAGGACCGAAACGGTAAAAGTTATGTTTAAAATTAACTTTTCTGTTAAAGCTGTGAAATTTAGCAGGCAAGATTATTATTAGACAATCACAACAAGAAGTTAGGTTTCGCGCGCGTGATAAACGTAAACGAACATGTCTGCAAACGGAGGGTTGAAATTCGCGATCTCATTCTGGAATGTTATGCAGATAACAAAATAGACGACTAAGAATTTTTTTTATTATTCGATGCAAACAAATAACATTTGGAAATTTTGGAAAACTTGATTTGGATGATTGTGCTGACGTTTAAAGTCAGTCAGAACTCAGGTTTAAAAAGAATGTTATTTTCAGCTTATTATACGTGAACGCTTAGTGAGAAAATTGCATTGTTTAACTTGATTTCAAATATACGTTTGTAATGTTGCGAAAAATCTATCTATCCTTGGCATATTAACTGAAAGTTTGTGAAATAATATGGTAGCTTTTTTAAACTTGCTAGTGAGTTGGTTTAATTTTCTGCTGGGGTTTTCACTTCAAGTAAAACACTTGAATTATGGATTAAAAATTTATTGACTAATTTTTGACTTTTTTGCACAAAGTTTTCGTCAAAAATTGGGTCATATTGAATGAGATTAATCGACTTGGCCAATTTAGTAAGAACGAACTTGCTTCCGTTACTTACCTGAGACACTTGAGAGTTAAGGTGTTTCAAATGAAAAAATGAAAAATTCCAGAGACCAAACCATTTGCGCTGTTGACTACATGAATATGAGATTCAATTGGTGCATTATAGTAGGAAATCAACTTTATTATAGCCCCTTTGCCATTTGCTCTAATTCACCTAATTATTAGTTTCCAGACACTTTCTTCCCTCTGATAACTCATTATTTTTTAGTAAATGATTTTATTGAAAGGAAAAAAGCAACACCCAATTCTGTTGTTTCCTAGATCGAAACTATTTCGAAGGTGATTTGATGTTAACTCCACAACAGCGTTTGAATATTTATAAAGGTAATAAATACGGTGCTTCAAGAATCGTGTCAAAAAGATGGCCAACGAAGACAATAGTTTATGACTTGGCAGATGATATTAGTAAGTTTTTTTGAGGATGCTTATCTTAAGCTGGTATTTATTATAGGTTTATTATGTTTATTATGGTGGTATGCCACTATTATACTTATATTATACTAATTATTAAAAATTATATTTTGTCAATGCTAGTACAACAACATGATAAAATACACAGTCGCAATTCAAACAAAAATTGTTTTTACATTGCTGTATAAAAAATGTTGAGGCTACAAAAAATTTGCATTTTTAATAATAAACTTTGCACCATGATATACGGTGATTCTTATCATAATGTATGACGAAATAACCCAGTTTAAAGTGTTTGTCTTTCAGTTTTCAGAATCTGAACAATTTTAGTTTTTTCGCATTATTCAAACTAATTTTTTGAGTAGCAATATGTCGATTAACTTTTGTACCTTACCTTAAAAAGAGGTCATTCCCAAGTCATTAATTGTTTGTAGAAATACTGCCGAAAAATTCAACTTGTTACCGTGAGCAGTCCTTTTTAAATACCTGTTTAAATCATAAAGAATTGCATGAAAACCAGTTTTGAGAAAAACAACGTTTAATGTAATAATATATAAACAAAATATATATATAACAACAAAAAAAAAAAAAAAAAAAAAAAAACTGTAATGCTCCACTCTGGTATGGCTCTTCCTTTTCCAGTTCCTTTTCAGTATTTTGAAAACCTTTCCATATAGCTCTTAATTTTTCTCAACGCTTTTTATCACCTAAGAATTTTCGGTGAATGTTTCTGTTGAGGTTGACGTCTTTTCGGGTATAAAGCTTGACAAAATATTGTCCAGGACTTATCCCAAAAACTTTTGAAATCCCAGTAAAACCAACATTAAAATTTTTAACAGCTGGTTGCAACTGAAATATTTAATACATATTTGGAAACAAATGTTGATTTCGGAAACTTCAAGTAAATTATTTTGTTAAAAGCTTCGCAAAAATTTTGTATGAAACCGTGAAATCATTTTGAGAGGATTTCATGCATAATCATAGAGACAATCCCATTTGTTTCTTTGGTATATGTTGCAAAAATACATGCTCATTGCTTTCAGGGCACAAACACAATTTTTATAATGTTTTAAAATACCATATTGCATTAAAAAGAAAAGCCCATCATAAGTATGGATCTTCTGGCAGAATTGGTTTGTTTTTTTGACTTTGAGAGATGATGAGTAACTTTCTATTTTTTGTATGTATTGATTTCCATTTCTTCGCTTTACAGCTCTGCTATAATTTTTTAATTTTCCAATATTTTATTGTATGTCAATCTAAAGACGCAATATTAAAAATATCACCAAGCTAACGCTTGAATAACAAACAGACCACTTAAAGTCCACTTAAAAAAACATATATAAAAAATAAATAAATCATTGAAAACCTGTCTTTGTGTTTTAATTCTTTCTGTAAGATGAACTTTTTCGTAAAGAAAACATTTCAGATATGAAATCTACGATAAATTCTAAAAATGTATAACAAAAAAAACTGGTTAAATTTGAGTTCTTCATGAAAATAAATGGCGACAACACCTTAAATTTTAATTGGAGGTTTTAACCATAACAATAAGTTAAAATTTAAACAGCCCTGATGTTTGTTCAAATCGAGCTTGTTTAATTATCCAAAAATCCTTCAATTGTAAAGCTTGTCTTCACTTGGACTGGCTTAAAGATTAAAACGGACGAGGAAATTCTGAGATTAGACTTATTTTGTTTGTTTGCTAAAGCTAGAGCTTAACCAAAATATTAGGTATATCAGAAATAAGAAATAAGTGAAGACATCAGGTCTTTGATAATTTAAAAAAATTTTGAATTTTGTTTTGTATATGATTTTGCATACTTGGTAAGAGAATCTCAATTTTTATTTCAGATAATGAATGGAACGCCAAAGTCGCTATATTCGAAGCAATCTCTGATTTTCACCAATATACTTGTTTAAAGTTTAAAAGAAGAACCAATGAAAAAGCCTATATAGAATTTTATAATGGACGTGGGTATGCTTACATTTGTAAAAATGAGTTCACTTACACAATTTATGTTAGTTGTGCGCCTACCAACGGTAGAATTGGAGATTATAGTAGGAATAACCCTCCACTGATCAATTTGATGTCTATAACAACCTACGAGGGCCTATTATCTTTCTTCTTACCTGATCAATGAAATCTTTTTTTCTAATGTGAATGTCAGATGATTTGTAAATAGGATGCGTTCTCGTAACCAAAATTTGAACCTAACGTATTTAACATAGATTCAATTTTTTTTTCTTTCTATACTCCCTTTCCTGGAAATTGTTAAGGAATGAAAAAAAAAGATGATCATAATTAGATAATACCTCTTGTCTTACAGTTAAAACGCTTTCCAAGTTATATATTTCCCATTCATACCTTCGTTATTACCTAAACTACATACAAATGTTTCAAAAGTTAGATTACACATGGCCACAACAACTAGAAAACATAGACACAACATCATTATAGCATCAAAAATTGGATTTCCTTCCGGTTTTTTTATTAAAAAAGGCATGCCCATGTTCATAAAAAATGTTTAAAAGCATTTGTATGGCCGGGTTCCATCGTTTTAAATTTAAATTTAATTTTAATTCGGTGCATTCTTTAATGATTGCTCCTGTCCCAAGCATATAATATATTTGATCGATCTAAAATGAAAATGAAAAATGGAGTAAAAACATAAGTTGCCATTCTAGTTTATAGGAACCACTCCCTAAGAATTATAGTCAGCAGAAAATTACAAACCACAAATAATATATATATAAAAAAAAGTAAATTTAAACAAAAACGTATTTGCTTCGATAAAATGCTGACAACTATATTGTGTTGCTTTTATAGGTAGGTAGTTCTTACAAGATAGTAATTCTTCGTTAGTATTTTTTTCTGAGTTTAAAAACATCTGTTCTGATTTGGTATATCATGTTGCTTGAGTTTAATCAATAAAGAAAACCATTTTTACTTTAAAAAAATGAACCTCTTTTTTTTCAGTCGTACATAAAATTTTAATAGTATAATTGAATGGCAGACAACTAACATCTCTATGGAAATTTTAGTGATTTTGCAATGATTGGTTTGAAATTATATAGAAATGATTTAGATTTTATATTTCAGATGTGGTGCACCGCTTGGCTTTCATAATTACCGAAATCGAATATCTCTTCAAGGCCCTGGTTGCTGGAAAAAAGGCTCTGTCATGCATGAAATTATGCACAACCTCGGATTTTACCATGAACAGGTACATTATTATCATATCTGTATGAAAGTTTACATTTAAATATTTGTATAAGTTAAATGAATTTATTTTAGACTTTGGTAAATTAATTTGTTTATTGTCTCACTTAATTGAGTTTAATTTTATGAATTGTGCAAACAATTTTGTGCAGCTATTACTCGTTTTGCTTTTAAATCAATTATTATCAGTTTTATTTATTATATTTTAGTCTCGCCCAGATCGCGATAACTATGTAAAAATACAACTAGAAAATCTGAAATACAAAGGTAAGCTCTTATAACATGTATTTAGAGAAAATATGCCGATTGTGGAGCATTTATAATTAATAACGGCAACGGTTATAATTAACTCATTCTTGCAAAATTCCCCGATAGAAAATTTTGCATCGTTGTTACACTGCTGACTGAATTGACAATAAAAATTTTTAGGACAACCTTTCACCAGAAAAGTAAACTGTCAAAAGCAAACTCTATTTTCTTTTTAAATTATAGCTATTTAAATATGGGAAGTAAGTTATTAAGAATAAAGAATGAGTTTTAACCGTGGTGAACTTAAACACCATGGTTTTAACAAAACCCAAGAAAAAAATTGCTAGCAGCTTGTTAAGAGCAGGCCTCACAGCCGTTTGGATGTATATGTTTATATTTAGTTTGTAAGCACTCTTTTCTTGCATTCCAGCCTCACACAATATAAGCATATCAGCAGCAAAGTTATTGATGAAAAATACATTTTCTTAAGCGTACTGAGGTTGAGCCAAAAAAAGTCAAGCTTCTAAAAAGGAGTGTGTCTGTCTACGGAAAAAAAGCTATTGCATTTCGTTGGTCTATAATTGATTTTCTAATAGTTGCGTATGTTCGAGCACCTATATCTATCGATATTCGATGACTATTGGCTAGAACAGTATCCAGATACGCTTGAAATATATATATATATAACCAATAAGCGCTATTCAATTTCCAGAGAGTATCTAGAAATTTGAGTTGAAGATCACCAGAAGATTATTTGCAGCTTGAGACGTTATTTCATTGAGACTTATGGAGAACAAATGCCATTGCACAGGAATGAGGCCAGCGGTCAAGTGACTCTAAAAAATGAGTCTTTTGTCAAAAAAATCAATTATTTATCTAGAGAGAGAGAGAGAGAGTTTCATTGCATACCCAAATTGATAAGGATAGAAGTGTTATACTACCCACAGAAATTTCTTTCAATGGCACTGGAAAAAGCCCGCCCAAACTAACGCCAACCCAAGTGGTGTACTAACAATGCACACGAAAGGTTCATACCTTAAGCAGCTTTTTGAAACAATTAGGCACCTGCCAAATCAATCTAACATATTTAGTCATGCGCACTTTGCAATCTACATGTTAGATGATTATGTAGTTCATCTAATGCCAGAAGAAAGGCAGGTTTTATGAAATCGAGAGAGAGAGAGAGAGAGAGAACGTATCTCCAACGTATATTTTTTTAAAATATGGTGCCAACAGTTACCTTCATTTATTTCAGAGGGTTCCCAAGTGTTTAGTTATGGCGTACTTAGAGCTCCCATTTGAGCTTACAGTAAATAACCGCTATGAAGTAAATCGGAAAAAATGGTTTCCAAAGCTGCGTTTTTACATATTGAACGTCGTCCAAATTTATTCCACCTATCTTAGAAACATATTGTTGGAATTGAATTTCAAGGGCTTCCCGTACTTTTCGTTCAAGCTTGTTGATCTCTATTTTTAATGTTGTGTTGTGTTTTATTCGGACTTTTGTTTAACCAACATATTTGTTGGAGAATTCACTTTTGACTATGTATATACCAGGATGCTATTCTTTGGTAGTTGTAATTTATTTCTGGAAATAAGGATTCGTTTTAGGTTTAGGCTTGATTTGAAGGGAATCTAAGGTAGGGAGACGGTGGGAAGGCTATTTTGGTTTAATGACAATTCAGTATTGTTAAGCATTGCAATCTTTTTTTTGACCTCTTTAACGATTGTAACATCCTCTTTTCTGTAAATCTTAAACTCGTATTTTCCAGTATTTAGTAGTATTCTTAATTCCAATGCTGTATGTTATTGCGAGGTGTTTTTGGTTCAGAATTTTTTGAAATTCTTTTACATGTATTATATCAGAAAATCTAGAGTGACTATCATCTATAAACCTATAAAATGACTTTAAATCTATTGGTGGGTTAGAATTCAATGCTATATTTATTGCTTTGGCTTCTTGATATTGAAGAAAAGATTCAGCTAATACTATCATGAACGAAAGTCCTATAGGTCCTGAATTTTCAAGTTCATGTATTTTATTATTCCATAAAAAGAACTGCAACTTAGATATAAATTAATTGATGTTTCTTAAATTATATATATATATATATTTTTAATAACTCTTCAGACAAAACAAAATAGTATTCGGTCTGTTTGTTTTCTCTAATGAGGCATAAATTCAACTTTAGTTTAGAAATGTTTAGACAACGTTGTGTGAGTAAAAATTCCATTACTTTTCTAAATTTTCTAAAGCATCTAGCAAAACCTCTGCCAACTAAAGAATTTATGAAGAATATTTAGGATGCATTGGGAGGTTAGTTATGCGATAAATCGTGTTAGCGCTATTAAAAAAAAAGAAATAAAATACATTTGTTGCAAATAATCAAGAATATTTAAAAAAATAAGAATTTTGGCTCATTTATATAGGGCAGATCCTTCATCATAACTTATATGAGGCGGATCATTCATCATAATTTATATGGGCTGATCCTTAATCATAATTTATATGGGAAGTATCCTTTATCATCATATTTATAGGGCGGATGCTTTATTATAATTTATATGCTATGGATCTGTTATTATGTTATCATATCGATATCGGCTCACTTTCGATATATCAAGTTGAAAGACAACAAGGATCTTCAACTACCAATTATTCCCAGATATTTAAAAACTTCACTATGATAAATAGTTCCTAATTTTTTAAATGGTTTATATTTAGATATGGCCGATCAATTTGACAAAGAATCTTATGAAGCTGTAGACTCTTTGGGGAGTCCTTATGATTATCTCAGCATAATGCATTATCAGTAAGTTAGCGTATTTTTACTGACCTATTTCAATATAAGTTTCAATAAATATTTCAATTGATTTTAGATAATTTGAAAACTGGGACAAACTATGTATTATTAAAACGATACGAATAGAGATGGAGTGATGCTTATTGGGCAGATTCAACACTGATTTTTGTCAGAAAAACAAGAAAGAACATCAACTTTAACACCTATACAACAAGACAAGTTTTCTATGTGACTATACCTAACATTAATTTCAACGAGTTTATATAATAGCTTTAAATTTCAGAGCGAATTCTTATTTTTAGAACGGAGGAAAATTCTCTTGGAATGCTTGCAAACCACTATTTTTTAATAAAACACTCTCAGAAAATGGCATCTTGATTTTAAGCCTTCTAATGCCAATTACTTAAGTTAACTGGAAAAAATGCAATTTAATGTGTTTTTAAACATCAACCCTCATTTTTTCGGGTCAAAATACCAACTCAAACTGCTTATAGTAGTGAAGTTACTTTTACAATACCAGTGGTGTTTCTGTTTTTGTCCATTTATAGAAAGAGCGGAATTATTCCGTTAAACTGCCATACTCGTCAAAAACAATCCGCTTTATAAAATAATCAAGCAGTTCCAATCAATTAAGTAATTCGATACGCAACGAAAATAAAAATGCACCCAAGAAAGAAAATTATCGAGTTGGTTTCCTCCTTTTATAAGGGAAGTAAAAAAGAGTTGCAAAACACGTGCAGAGGGAAAATTTTTCAAGATGTTTCGTGGTGAAACAAGTTCAATTTAATCGTGGAAACGAAGGAACTGCTGCATGATTTTCTTTAATGCAGTTTCTGACAAAGATGAAGAAGTTGCAGTTTAAAAAAATAGAAGAAAATAATCAATTACCAAATATTATGACATGATCAATTTGTACTACCATCAAAAATCAAGTCCTGGATGGAAAGATAGTAACTTCCATTAAGCTGTTGCCATAATAGACAAAGGAAACGAAATTTATTGTTACAACTAGATGGAAGGATGAGCAGCTTAAATTCACGGTTGGGAGATCTACAAACGATACGTTGCTTTTTTGCAAAACAGGAATTAAATTCTGTAGGAATTATGAGTCTGTAGATAAGACGTTCAGTATATATCCATACTGTCCACAGAGAATTCTATTTAAACGTTAAAGAAAAGAATCATAATCATTCCATTCGAATACCCTTAAACATCTATTTTGATATTTAATTTTGTTTCTTTAAATATAATTGCTTTATGAACAGGAATTAAAATTGAAATTCATTTTAAATTGAAATCTATTTTAAATTAAAAAAAAAACATATTTTTTATTTCACTATATGCATACGATTTACCATTTACCAGAGAATTTATTTCCATTTACTTACAGTTTCCTTCTATCATCAATTACCATACACCATTTCTAACTGACAACAAGCTTGCCATGCTTTCACAAACCTTTATATATTGATTTGGCAGTAATGCGAAAAATTCATGCTTATTTTTTCATATTTTGTCTCGCCTCCACATTTCTTTAGTAATAAAATAACATTAGAGAATAATTCAATCGAGACAATCGATTGTTAACTGCCAAATTAATTTTAATTTCAATACTTGCGATAGAGAATTTCATTTCAACGTTAAACAAAAGTCTAACATTCCATTAAGCGTCTATTGTTTTAATATTTAATTTCTTATCTTTAAACATAAGTGTTTTATGAGCAGGAAGTTAAATTAAAATGTTGCGTGAATTTTAAATTGAAATATATTTTTATTTAAAAACAAAATTTTTATTTCAATATATGTATACAATATACCATAAAATCATTTTTTTTTTGTGTAATTTTTCCGCTATGTTGCCAATCAATATTAAACTTCACGCAGAAAAAGTGAAATGCGTGTACATGACCAGGATAATCAGAAGTCATTTTTTCTGGCCAAATTTCGGAAGTTATCCAAATATATATATATATTTTTTTTTTGGTATTTTAATTTGAGGCCAAACTCCTTTTGAATAACATCTTACCAAATTGTAATTTTCGCAAGTATTGTTTCGGTGGTGCCCATAGAAGCCATGATACGAGATAGAGTATGGTTATGATATCATAATCGAAACTATTTCATTATATATTTAGCAAGGATGGGTTTGCGAAGCGAGGCAAAATAACTGTAAAAACTTTGGACCCTGCGTATCAAGATAGAATTGGCAATAGAGAGGGATTTAGCGATGAAGATATAAAGCAGATTAATAAATTGTACAAATGTGGATCAAACTTCGCGACTCATGCACCCGTCACTGCCATCCCCACAACAACCACAGTATTACCTACAATCATTGGTAGTAAGTAAATCATGCTTTATATGATTTGAATGTTTAATGTAATTAATTATTAACAGAAAATTACATTCAATACACAGTGTTACTTATTGCGATGAGCTCACTAAGAACTTAAATATTTACGTGATTTGGAGTCTCCGACGTTAATTTCAATACCTTGCTTTATTCGTTTATATGGCTAACCTAAACTAATGGAAAAGTTCAGGAAGTTATTTTTATAAAAGATTATAAATAAAGATATACTATAAGATGTTGGAGTTAAAGTAGCTTTCAAATGAATATAGTGTAAAGGATTAATTTAGTCTCATCTCCCGAATAAACTCTTTTTTCGAAAAAGTCCCAAGGTTGAGGTTAAAAAATTAAATCCTTTTTTCGACAAGACCTGTATAAGTAAGCTGTATTTTCGTATAAAAATATTAAAGAAAAGAATTGTAATTTGGATATGGATAAAAGTAGTCTTTTGTTAATAACAATTTTCAAATTTATGTAAAAATGCTAATAAATTCCATGAATCTATTACTATATCTTTAATTATCTATATCTATTGATTAGAAAATGTAACAGTAATGTGTTGGTTTTTTCCTTTAATATGAATGAGTTAATTAGGTTCCAATCCGAAAAATCCCCAACCCTCAAATCTGCTTTTGAAAAATAAGGCCCCTAGGGTTTTCTCTACAGTATTAATATTAAAGATGTGACTTTATTAGCTTTTCATACAACGCATTAAAAGTATTTTTTTCGATTTGTTTTACTTTTGAGCTTTTCAGCTGTAAAAAAGGAGCAAATTCAAAGATAAAGGCATTGGTCCATTGGCTGATAGTTAACAAAGACTTCAATGAAATATCAAAGCGTGTTTATTTTTAAGTTTCATTAGCGACGAGAGGAAAATTCTCAATCACCGTAAATATAAAGCCAGACATTAATCTAAAAATTATCTGCTTGCAAGTACAGAAAAATTTATAAAGGCGTATTATGATATTTGCAAAACATGTAAAAATTTATTGAAAAATGTTTTATCAAATAAATTTCCTTTAGATTGTGAAGACTTGCAAGGTCAGACTTGTATCGATTGGGAAAAGAGAGGTTACTGTAGTTCCAATTCGCTAAAAAGCTATATGGAGAAAAACTGTAGAAGTTCTTGCAATTTTTGCAGTAAGTGTTATCATAAAAAACTGATTATAAAACA
>JAUZNK010075602.1:0-13640 GCA_035046665.1 Euphysa ruthae | reverse complement strand
ACTATAAATGCGACAAAAATCATTTCGAATTCCCCGCACTGGCTTTACAGCATACAATTAAATTTTCACACAGAAATCTTAGCATTTTTTTATTAATTTTTGATACAATGCAACGTGATAAGTTTCTGGCTTATTTAAACTGTTTAAATTCTTCCCTATGAACTAAAGTCTAAAATAACATAAAACACTGTTAACCATGTTTGTGTGCATTTCCAACAAATATAAATATTGGGGAAGGATTACTGACAGTTATGAAAAAAATCTTATTTGAAGTAATGGTAAACACGAGTTTTGTATTAATTTTTTTCGAAACTATTAGAACTGCTTATATATTCTTTAGATAGAACGCATGCATGTGTGTGAATATTACACATTGCAATTTATCGTCACATAACCATTCAATACCACCATCATGGATATTGGTTACAACTGCTGGACCTACCATTTCGATTTTTGTTATTTGTCTTTTTATCATTTCAATAAAACATTTCAAAGATGAGAAATTAGTTGAAAGATATTATAGAAGGGAAAATGAAGGCCAAAATAAAAATTCCTATTGGAAGATTATCAGTGGGTATGAATATGATAATATTATAAGAAAAATGAAATCGAAAAAATGTGAAAAAATGGTTTATAATAAAGAAATTTATGCGGAAATGATTAGAATCTATAAAGAAGAACAACTGCGTAAATTGTCGACAACGCGACGTAACCTGTACCAACCTAAATACAGCTCATCACCTATAAAAAATCTAGCACAACTTACGGCATTGACGCTGATTCCGGAACATAAACCTATTTTGAAATCACCTACCCCGTCGTTTGATAAAAAAGACCTTCCTGAAGATGCATCAGATGCAATATTTATTTCTATGTCTCGAAATGTTTCTTTCAAAGAAGTAAATCCATCATCGAAAGTTGTATTCAATATGGCAGATAAAAACACCCAAAAATATCCAGAGAAACAAAGTGTGGATAAAACTGCATATATATTTGACGATAATAAAAATATTAACTCTAAAAATTGTGATAATAATGTAGCTTTTCCTTTTTATATTAATGATAGCTCTTCTGATTGTCTCACAGATCCTGTGTTACCACTCGGTCCTCTAAATAATATATCTCCGCCACTTACAATTAAAATACCACCTGACAACTCCAGTGTTTCTATTACCCTAGAAACAACTGATATTAAAACATTCCCTTCTGAAATAATAAAGAAAGGTTCCGAAGAGGATTTGACAGGCATTTCTGGTAACTCGAGTGTTTCGATTATGCAAGAAGCAGTCGAAATTATGAGAGATCATTCTATAATTAAGCCAAATATTCGTGAAGAGGACTCATATATGGTTGACAGCAGCGATTTTATCACTGCAAATGACACAAATGATATAACGTTGACCTATTCTGCTATTAAGCCATTAAAAAAATCTGATTCAGACAATGATTTCAACGAGAAAGCTGCTTCCTCTATTGCTCAAGATATATCATATGAGAGCGCGGTGTCATCTGTAATAAACATTTCAAATACCTTCAATAATGTGTTAGAGTCAGAAAATGATTCGAAAGAAGTACCTAAAACTACCAATATTGCTACCAGAAATGAAATTGAAGATAACACAATTACTCCGGCTATAATAATGGCAGAAAATTTTAAAAACATATCGGAATCAGAGAAAATTTTGACTGAAGATACTAATAACAGCGCAGTTGCTGCAAGCAAAGAAATATTTGATTATACAAGTGTGGCTATGACACGAAGAAGAATATTTCGAAGTGAGCGTAATAAACGTGTAAAATGTTTTTCTTATTTTGATAGCTCAGGAACTGAAAGAACATGTAAAGAAATTTCAGGTCGCCCAAGTTCATTCATATTAACATATGAAGACACCCATCTTTGAAATACTCATTAAGGCTATTTTATTATTTCAGTCTATGACAACGTAGATTTTTTTTTTTTTTTGTTTTTTTTTTTTTTTTTAAACCAATAATTCTTTATAAAAAAACCCATAATTCCTATGAAGTCTTACTGTACTTGCAAATACTCCTAAAAGACGGCTATCTTTGAAAACAATGACACCGTTTTATAGAGTCTTAAAGGCAATTTCTAACTACTCTAGCAAACCTGGCTCATAAACTCGACATAAACTCGGCTTTTACAAAAAAAATTCTTAATTGCCTTTGAAATAAAATGAGTTTAATTGAAAGAATAAAAAACACACCCTTTATCGAGTATACTTTTTGCGCTAAATTAGGAAAATTAATGAAAGTTTAAACAAAGAAAAAAAATTAAAAAAAAGGAAATTAAGGATGTTTCCGGTAACCTAAAAGTCTTTGGGAAATAAATGTTTCGGTAGTGCTTTAAAATAATTTATTTTTCATGAACTTTATTTTTCGATAGTACTTAAAATAGAGGAGCTCAGTTTTTTGATAGCTTCAATTTATCTACTTCGCAGGAAATATTTTGGACGGTTAAATTTATGCATTCCATGGAAGCTAAATCTCATGAAATGGAAGACTTGCTCATTTTTAAAATAGTCGAATTTTGTGTTATACAGTTTGAAAAACATTTTGAAAAACATTTTATATGAATTTAGTTTCATTTCTACTTTGTTCAGATTTTTAAATTTGGTTTTTTAAACATAAAAGTTTCATGAAATTGTCCGAAATACTAAATGTTATCAGTAATAGGTGACTTCAAATCAAATTAAAATCGGCAGGTTTGTATGAAGAAAAAGAAAGATTTCAGGCGCAAATTAGTTATTACTCAAGGAGTATGATGCATCTATAATCTACTTGATAAGTCACTTGATAAATTTAATTATAACTTTTACACCAGCTCACGCGTTTTAACCCTATTTAACCTGCGCTGTTTGGATCTTCAAAAATCCGGGGTAGTACTGAATGAGCGAAACATTTATAAAATTTGATTTATTGGGTTAGTTTACCAAAATCAAATCAAATCAATTTTTTTTACGATATTGACCTATTTTCTATTATGGTAACCAAAAAATTCTAAAATGCACACACGCCCCCTCCACCAGGCCCTTCCTAAATTTCAAAATGGCAAAAAATTGTCAATATTTACTATTTATGAAATTTTTATAATTTCCAAAGTGATCTATCTCTATTAAATCTTGATTTGTTTTCTGAAAGATATTGCGTGTGCTTTTCTGTGCCATCTTGTCATTTGCACAAATTTTTCAAATGAGTAAAAACAAAATAAAAACAAAAAAAGAAAAACTTTTTTTTTTTTTTTGTATTTGCGGTACTGCCAAAATAACAGGTTTTGCTCTTTCCAATAAATATTTATCGGATAATACATAACCATGAAATAAAATGATGAGCACAACATTTCCAAATTAGTTTTAGAGAAGACTGTTGTCATATTTCTGGATGAGATGATCCCTGCATGAATGCTTCCCACATTTTTTGTATAATCATTTTACACCGTTTGCATATTTCCTATTATTTGAGTAACCTGCACCACCCAATTTCACGCAAACAAATATCACACCGCAATCTATTTCGCTTATAGCGGGCCCAACATCTTTTTGAGATTGCAGATTTTTCTTCCCAGCGACAATCTTTTTTTTTTTATCTCCCAATGAAGTTTAGTTGGGTTTCGTTTCTCAGTATATGGGTTGACCAATTCCATCACCAGATCATAAGCATATTCGAACAAAACATTTTGTAAGTGATGTTAAGTTCACAGGTATCATATCAATGATTATGCATACACTATCATTGTCCATTTACATGATTTTTGTTTACACTTGTAAAATCCCATACGTTGTTTAACTAACAAAGAATAGGTTTCATCGTTGACAACAACAACACATTCTTCATGCCGCTAGCAGTTTTGACGACATACTATGACAATGACAGTAGACAATCTATATTCCACTAAATTTCAGTAGATAAATTAAAGATTTTTGAATCGTTCAACATTTTTGATATATCTTTCCTATTTATCGGCATTGCTCCAATACGGAATATCGATTTATTGTACAGCCAATGCTCAAGTGACAAAGATGTGTAGCTGGTCAAATGATACGCTGCATCCTTTCAAATTACCTGCCAATTATAAACGCTCAACTAAATATTTTACTATATTCACTGTACCCTGTATATATTAATCTCCTAATTCAACAGACTTATCATCATATGGCGAAGAAACAAATGTGTATGGATAACGCGCAGCATTTATTGACTTGAATAATAGACCAAAATTTGCAGGTTTATTAAATAATAAATACAACAGCGAGAAAAGAGCATTATACCACCTGGTAACTTTGGCCAATATTTCAGCAGAAGCGTAATTACAAGCGGTAGGAGTAACAAAAGCAGTTGCAGTGGCATTAACAGTGGAACAAATCTGTATTATTCTCTATAGCAAGACAAAAAATGCAAGCATATAAAACCAGTTAATTCTGTTTGTAATAAATAAAATAATTGTCTCACCAAGCCTTTAAAATACCAGTATAAGTTTTCGATCCCGTTTTGAGGCTGATGGTTTTATTGACCGTAAGTTCAAATGGAAGCTCTAAGTATACCAGGACCAAACCCGTTGACCTATTTGAAAATATAGCTTAAGGCTATCTGTTGAGACCGAAATTAAACATATAACAATACAACATTCACAAAAACTACATCTAAATTTTGATAGTTCATTTAGAAAAAAAAACAAAAAAAAAAACTGAATAGCTTAGTAATAAACTTTGCTTGACATCTAGTCATCTAGTTCAGTATTTGGACTAGGATTAGCTGTTAATCCATTCAAAATTGTGTTAAAAAAAAATCTAATAGTAACATGAGACTTTGACTCCTGAAATATTTCTCAAATTTAAGTAATCATTTAACTAAGCTACTGATAAACAGTGCAGAAAAATTTCTCATAACTCAAATGACAATGATACCAGTCATTAATTTTTTTTTTTTTTTTTTTCTTTTTTTTTATTCGTCAACTTAAGATTTACATACATAGTAATTATTTACAAAATATTATATTAATGTTAAAAACAAAAATATCATAAAAAAAAAGATCTTGACAAAAATATCATAAAAAAAAAGATCTTGACAGGAAGTCAAAGACGATCAAGTCAAATACTAAAATTAAGAAAAAATCGTTTTAAAAAATATAAACAATAATGTCAAAACACATTTATGTAAAAATGAATGGATGTTGTTTTAAATTGTATTTAAATTTAGCAAAACTATAGCTAAGATTTTATAATTGGAAGTTTTAAAATTATTAGAATCATTACAAGATCTGAAATTTAGATTTTGGCGAGAAGATTTTTCAAATAAAGTATCGAAGACTTTGGGTAATGCGCCGCATTTAAAGCGTCGCATAAACATTGAAACTTGTTACATATTAATTTGGTGGATATTTTAAAAAATCATTTCGAGCGTTAGTGTTTTAGAACTTTCACGTTTCCCTTTAAAGTTTAAAATAACTATGAATAAAACTAAAGTATAATAATTTTTGTGAACTAAAATTTTAAAAAGGAATACACTTGTATATAAAATTCTTATTGCTCTAGATAGTTTAGTCTCCAACTTTTTTGATATGGCTACTCGAATTTAAGTTTTATTCTATCAACATTACAAGAAACTTTATTGAATTTGTCTTTCTTATTTCCACACCTTCAATAGGTAAAAATAGAAGCTTTAAAGGTAAATTTTCTGCTTATTCCCGTTTATGAAATAGTACAAACTTAGTTTTGTCACAATTTATCGACAGTTTATTTGCCTTAAACCAAAGTGAGAAATTTTTTAATTCATTATTCATGCTTGTGAACAAGTTTTTATGTTGCTGTTATTCAAAAACAAGTTAGTATCATCAGCAAACATAATTGTAGATATAAGGTTTGAGAATCTATGCATATCATTAACGTAAATTATAAACAATGACGATCCTAAAATAGAACCTTTTGGAACTCCACATAAAATATCTAAAATACCCGAGTTTTTGCATTTAACAAATTGTCTCCTTTTTTTTAGGTGATTATTAACCCATTCGAAAGTTTTACTTTATCTTCCATGATGTTTCAATTTCGATAAAAGAATTCCATGGTTAACTGTACCAAATGCTTTCCAAAGATCGATAAAGACCCCAAATTACAAATTGAATTATTAACTGAAAGAATTAAAAATTTCTTCAGTTACCTCTAAATTAGCATGTTCAATGGAGTACCCATTTGAAATCCAAACCGTTTTTTTATAAAATAACTGACTATATGCAGAATGATTAAGTATTCTACTATAAATAACTGGGAGTAAGGATAGAGGTGAATAGTTTGATGCAAAAGTGTGATCATGTTTTTTAAATATTGGATTTACTCTAATAATTTCGGAAAAACCATACCGCTGAAAAATTTTTTTTAAAGCATAACACAAAGGTTTTTGTGTACTGTTAATTACAGTAAGAAACACGTGACCAGTTATTTCATCAAAACTACTTTATTTATTTCATTTAACAGAAGAAATGGAATTGTTGAACTCTGTGTGGGTAAGATGTCATTTTCAGTTTCTCCATTTATTGTAGGATCGAGATATTGAGTAGAGCTATCTTTCTCCATCGTACTAATATTAAACGCTAGGGTCAACAAGTTAGGACCAACAATGACAAAGCATTTATTTAAATTTTCTAAATATCTGTTCAGAATTATTCATAGCTTTGATATTTGAATTTAACATTTTAGCCATATCATCATTGCCAATTTTCCTTCTACCAATTACTTCATTTAGTATGAGAAAGTTTTTTTACCATTTGACTTCACAAGTTGTTTAGAATAACAGTTTATTTTATCCCGCTTGACTAATTTGTAAATAAGAAATTTATAAACTTTGTAATTGTGCTAGTCGATATGTGAGCGATACTTTAAATATTTAACGTAGATTAATTAACGTTAACGTAAATTTAATTTCTTTAGGCTTAACCTTAATTAAATTAACTGGACAAGTTAACTGGACAAGTTAACTGGACAAGTTAACTGGACAAGTTTCATTGAAACTTGTCAAAAAAGTTTTGAAGAGCAGATCCGAAAATGAAGTTCATAGTTAAAAATATATTATGAAGAACTGTTTCACAATTATTACTTACTCGAGTAGGTTTGCGAATGTGAAGGTAGCATATTTTTTTACAAGAATGAAATCAAAAAATAGTTTAGTGTTAAGAAACTTGTTGTAGCTAAGTAAATCAATGTTAAAATCACCTGCAAGAAAATGGTTTTTGTTTTCTTTCTCAAGCTTTTCCAGCATACTTTTAACAAAACTAGTGAAATGTAAAACTTTACCAGCAGGTAGCCTGTATATTGAAAAGACAATGTTGCTCTTTCGGGATGTACTAATAACTTCAACACATATGCTTTCAGTATGATTATTCAATTTGCATTGTTGTTTTCTTAACTTAAAATGTTTATTTAAAACGTATATGCATGTTCCACCACTTTGTGTAGAAACACGTGGTTGACTAACTAGTCTTTAATCTGGTAAAACAGATAAAGAGCTGTTACTAATTGGTTTATCGATATTTTCCTATGTCTGTCAAACAAATAACAACAAAGGAAAAGGTTAAATTTTTTAACATCACGTTTAAAGCCACAAAAATTTTATATATCCTTATAATATCAGCATGTAAAATTGAAAATCCATTGTTTTTGTTGATAAAATCTAAATTCAGGCTGTTCAAAATAGCTTGTATTAAAGATATCTTTCACAGAAGTCGGTAAAGTTTCACAGCCGCTATCAGATAGCTTTGTTGCTAAAATTTCATAAATCGGAGATTGGATAGTGTTACACTTGTTATAAAAATTTCTGTCATCTCGTTTGCAGGCATTTTGAGTTTGTTGAAAAAATAATTTCAATAAAAATAACACACACTAAAAATAATCTAGTACGATATTAATTTTTTATAAATGACTTTAAAAAATTTACCTTCAGAGATTTTTTTTTTTTTTTTGCTTTTCATACCTCGGCTGTACGCTCGCTGAAATCTTCATTAATTTATATTTTTATATATTCATTTAAATTTATTTATATTTTCTGCTACAAAAATTTACAGTGTAAATAAAATCGTAAATAATTTTTTATAAAGATATATCTAAAAATAATCTTTTAAAGTTGTTCGTAATTACCTAACTGTATAATTTCAGTCAAAGCACGGAAACCTCGTAGAAGACCATTAGTATTTTATCATCGAGAACCGATAAATTGCCTGACTTTGCTTTTAAGACTGTTTTGTCTTTACCAATACATAAAAGACTTTAAAAGAACGATTTAAAATCACAAGAAGAAAAAATTTATGTCTTTAATTTCTTTTTAAAAAGAGAAAGTTTTTTTTTATTTCAGAGAGATTAGGGTTACTAAGAACAATTTTACTCCACAGATGAGAGCCACGAAATGATATAGAAAATTCTTCGTACATTGTATTAATTGACTGTTCTTCTAATAAATGACGTCTTAGAATATATTTCTTTGGTGGTTTTCTTGTATATAAATTTTTAAAAATTTTAGGCGATAAGTTGTGTTTACATTTGAACATCAAAGTAAGAGTTTGAAAGATGTTAAGTTCGTATACATTTAGGATGTTCATTTCATTAACCCGAGGTTTCTTGATTCCACAGATTTTGATGAATAAATTTTTGACAGCATTTTCAAATTTTAAATATATAACAGGAGTTTAATCCTTTTCATTAATTTTTGATAATCTACTACTTTGACATTTCATTTTATTATTGTGCGAGTCTTAGAATCAAATTTAGTTAGCTTGTACTAAACCTGCAATGCAAGGCATCAAATTGGTATTGGTTGGGTGTTACCCTAGCGTGATGATGTGGCATTTCTGTACCTTTGGTTGATTTCATTTCCTTGCTCTAACGTTTTAACAGTGCATTTCTTAGAATAATGTCAAATAGACCATTTGGGAGACATGTCGGATGATGCCCCTTATTTTAGGACAAAAAATGCTCACTTGATGAAATAAAATTATCTACGGCTCAATTTTACTAGTCTATTCGCATATTCAAACTAACGTCGAAAGCTAGACATAATAAGGATCTGTCTGTTATTAATAACTGGTATTCGCATGCATCAATTTTCCTTTAATCCTGATAAAGAAGCCGCAGAAGCCGTTTTTTTTTTCAGAAAAATCCGATTGTCCAACCTCTTTATTTTAAAGATTCTCCAGTTTCATTTGTGCCTTACCAAAAACACTTAGGATTGCTTCTTGATGGGAACCTGATATTCGGTCTCCATCTAAATGATAAGATTTCTAAGGAAAATAAATTTAAAGGCCTTATCAAACCACTTTCTCGCACTTTGCCTAGAAAATCTTTGCTCACTTTGTACAAATAATTTGTACGTCCCCATCTAGATTATGCCGACGTTATATATGATCAGCTTCATAATGAATCTTTTTGTGTATAAAATTTGAATCCGTACAGTATAATGCTTGTCTTGCAATTACTATAAGAGGAACATCGAGAGTTAAACTTTACCGGGTTACTTTGGATTAGAGGGCTTGCGGGATAGACCTTGGTACTGTCGGTTAGTTATTTATAATCGTCGTAATCTATTTAATTTTGTCTCTGGAAACAACTATTTTTGTAACTCTTTTTTTTTTCCTTTTTCTTCAAAAGAATGGAACAAACCTTGATCATTTTATAAAGCAATCTATATCCGTCTCCTTTTTTAAGAAATCTCTTCTCCATTTTATTCGTCTTCTGCCAATGCTTATTTTTAATATAATGAATCCTCGGGTTTAATGCTTCTTACTCGTTTAAGAGTTGGCTTTAGTCATTTAAAGGAGCATAAATAGTGTCATAACATTACTGATACACTTGTTTTTATTTGTAATTGTGGAATCTTAGAGTCTGAAACCACCAAATATTTCCTCTTATGTTGCTCTTTGTTTACTAAAAATAGAATACTCCTCCTTGACAACATTATTGAATAAATTGGAAGTATATCAAATCTCTCTGGTACTAAGTTAGTGCCTATATTACTATATGGTAATGAAAAGTTTGACCCTGACATTAATCTCATGATTCTTATAGAATCTCATCTTTTTTCTCATGATTCTTATAGAATCTATCTTTTTTCTAAAGGCATCATGGAGATTTCACTTACTGCATTTTTCTTCAATTATTTCCCTTTAGCTTACCTATTATTTTTATTTTACAGGTAGTTAAGTTTGTCTAACACCTAATATGTGTTGTTTATCTTATTTTTTATATTATATTTCATATTATTTGTGTCTATGTCTTTTGTAAATTTGTGTTGTTTCATAAAAAAAATTATAAAATAATAAGTCAACTTACAAAAAACGGGACAAAATTTCATCCTCGAGTTTCTAAGCATTTTTTTTTTTTTTACTTAGCACAATCCATCCACATTATTTATTGCAAATATGTTGCTCAGTTAAAACATGTGCATGCACTATCCTATTTTTAAGTTGCAAAAAAGTGAAACGCCCCTACCAAGTTTGGGAGGTGGTGGAATAAGTGGCAATATCATTGATAATTTTATCAAATAAGTCATTGTTATAGTTTCGCTGACCCCACATCTATTCGCATAAGTATCTTTTAAGCATGGCACGATATGTTCTGTTCTCTCGTTTTTTTCTAATTTTAGGATTTTTCTACTGGTTCTAAATATTTTTCGTGTGTGCCCCAGTTTTTCGGTCAACAAATCTGTATGAATGATTTACCCTCAGATTGGCAAATACCATGACTTCTATTCCACCATACGTAAACTAGATATCGGAAATAATATTACTGCCTTGAGCAATTTCTGCTATTACAGAGTAGCGGCTGATCTGTCGGGAACAGCGTAGATGAAAGATTCCGTGTTTCACTGCATATTCCACCAAATGCCCAATGCTGAGGCATTACAGTAAGTGATTAGTGATTCTTTCTCTTAGTGATTCTTTTGCCGAGAAAAAAGCGACTCGTCAATTTCAGCAGCTGTAGTGGGGCTTCCAACTACCACAGGATTTACCAGAAGATCAGCAACATATATTTCACAGAGAAAATTGCTCCAATCAACAATAGAATTATGACCAATGCCTAACTCTTGCTTGCAGAGGTCCGTACTTACTAGTTCTCTTGAGCAAGCTTACAGAAATGAAACAAGTTTTTTGTACGTAAGCTTTGAATATTCCAGCAATATCTCAATCCATAAGCCCACTTTTCATCAGCATCCACGGAATGCATCTCCTTTGTCACGAAGGCTCAATGTCACTTATCTGATACAATTCTTGGTATTTGCAAATTGTGCAGAACGCCTTTTTGCTGTAAGAAAAGGACGCTCGCAGATATATCGGTAACGATTTGCAAATTTATCTTGATGTTCTTAGCACAACTAATACAAACAATCTTTCTAATATTTATTCTAAACCTGCATCTTAATTTTATTAATCTTAATGAAAGGATATAATTGATTAATTAATTAATTATCAAACACCTCTTTGAAATATTGCCATGTTTTACTATGATTTGCATGGGGTAATTATAAAAAAAGTACCGGCGTCATAACAGCGCAATAAGAAAGACTAGTATCTAACATGAAATAAGTTGCAGAAAGTGGGTGAGATCTTGAAAATAAGCAGAAAAAGCGTTATAACTTTTATTGTTATAAAAAACGGTATATAATACCAAGAAAAAGATAAAATTGGATCATTCACGGTGACAGCTTATATAGGAAAGCCAAGGAAGCTTTTTGCCAAAGATGATAAAGAATGATGTAGAACTAATTTCTACTAAACATTTAGCAGAGTGCAAAAACAGGATTATTTTTTTATTTTCTTATAAGGTAAGTAAAAAATAGTCCTATTAAGACAATGTAGCATGGTTTTATAACAATATGCATCACTCACAAAATTCTTCTGGATGAAAAATATTTCTAAATCCTCTTTAAAGAATAAAAATCTGTTTTAAAACCCAAGTATAATCAATAAGGGTCAGTTTACATGGTATAGAATGCATCTCTAAACACTCTGGTTTCCTGTTAAGAACATAAATGACAAATAATGCTGATAAATAATATATTTCTTGTACATATAAAAAATGTACAAAGTATGGCGGAATAATATTAATTATTATGGGAGCAGCCCGAAGCATTAATTAACAAAAATGTTGCATGCAATACTTGTGGAAACATATGTAACTCCTTTGATAGTTTTCAATTTTAAATTTTATACACTTGCTCGGAGAACCTACAGGACTAAAGGAAGATGACTTAAAAATTTTTTAAATTGAATTAAAAAAGTAAGAAAAACAATAATTATGATGATTGATGCACAAAAATTGTAATTTCAAACTATGAATTTTGGAAGCTTACGTTAGTTTCTAGTGTCAGCGGTCTGCAAAATGTCACAACATACAAGCCAATTCAAACCGAAAGACCTCAAACCAAACCCAAACACGCTTTTATAGCGCTTGGCACAGCGGTTGCAGTAAACTAAACAAAAGTTTGTTGTATTCTGTGATAGGCAGAATACATGAAAAATTGGGGAGTTTTCTTCTAGAAAAAAATATTTAATTTTACAATTTTACAATGCAAACATTTTTATTAACAGATTCACAATCGAGCATAAATTTACCAATAATGTTAGATTAAATAAATAATTTTAACAATATTTTCCGTTTTTTTTTCTTTCCCAGGCGACCACCTTAAAACAATTCAAAAATCTTTTGCGGTAAATTTTTAAGGTATACGCAACTCTTAGCTGTAATTATTTATTTGCCAATAACTTATGGCCATAACCATTTGCTTTGCCGTTCGATTTTATTTTGTAGCGATGTTAGATACATTTAATGAAATTTTGATCGAGCTATATAGAAAGGAAATATATATTTTTATTAGAGTGCCTCCTTGATATGCGGAGATAAGCTTCTTCCAAAGCTCGAACATCTAAAAAGTTGCTTTTAGATGTGGAGCAGCTAAAGAGAGTCCTTCCCTCTCATTTTGCGACTAAAAGTTAGTGACGGTGAAATCTGTTTACCTTGAATTCTGCATACCTTGAATTCTGTATAGCTTGAATTCTGTTTACCTTGGATTCTGTATAGATTGAATTCCTGTATAGCTTGAATTCAGTATAGTTTGAATTCTGTATAGCTTGAATTCTGTATAGTTTAAATTCTGTTTACCTTGGATTCTGTATAGTTTGAATTCTGTATAGCTTGAATTATGTATGGCTTGAATTCTGTATAGTTTGAATTCTGTATAGCTTAAATTCTGTATAGCTTGAATTCTGTAAGTAATGTTGTGTTTTACATTCATTCTACAAAAGAATCTACTTCTGCTCCTACTTATATAGATTTTTTTTTTTGATATAGCGCTTAAAAAAAAATTTGCAAAACAAGTACTAAGTGAAAAATGTTTATTAATGCCTATATAACCCAAAACCGATTGATGCCAATTTGGCATCTTTGGACAATCCAAAATATTCAGAAAAATTTAATATGGGCTGCCACCGTGTCAGGATTAAAAATCAATCTCCAGATATTGACATATTGTATAACAATGGAAGCGAAATTTAATTTTCTTTTCCACTGCTATAAAAACCATAAGCTGAAAATGAGCTAAAAAAGAAATAATTCATCATTTGGACTATAATATCAATTTTTTCTATT
>JAUZNK010075591.1:0-13641 GCA_035046665.1 Euphysa ruthae | reverse complement strand
TAATACACAAAAGCAAACTGTAATTTCTGATTTCTTTTCCCAAAAATAAATTGTTGAGATAAAATATTTGGTATTTTCTTTTTTATTTTTTCCTCCGCATTCCATATAAGGAAGAAAATCACGCTTAATTGGCCATTTGTATAAAGTTTAAACAAAAACTTGGAAAAACTCCCAACTCTCTATTACTCAAAACTCTCTATAACTTGAACGGTTTCCAATTCCCCGTGGACATTCGAGTTATAGAGAGTCCACTGTACTAACAAAGTAAAAGCTATCTTCATGTTATGTTAAAGACTTTTGTGAAGGAAACAAAGTAAAATAAACTTGAGTGTATCGAGCATTACCACAAAACAATATTTGAAGAACTTAGTTCTAACCAAAACACGGAAAAGTCTTTGTATGCGAAAAAGCAAACGAGTGTGTTTCAACAATCTGTGAGCGCATAACCGAAAACCATGTATGCATCATTTGGGCAAAATTTGTCTGGCTTACACAACTAGCGTTCGGTGTGTATGATGCTGTCGTAAAGCAAGCGTTTTTCTTTATGAATAGCTTAAAATGATTCCTGGCAAGTTTTGTTGTCAATGATGTCAATAATAAACGTTTAAGTTTATGCCTGCGTACAAAAATGACACTGAAAACAAAACACAAATTTTGCGAGGATATGTAAATCAGACTTAATTACTATTTGGATTATGTTAAGTATCTCCATTTTGATTTTTTCATACATCCGTTATAGTAAAATGAACTTTACCAAGTATTTTGACACAAATTCGGAGAGTGTGCTCGCGGTTTACTGGTAATAACCCAGAAATACTAAATTGATAATAGCAATAACTAGATATAGCCACCCGTGAATAATTTATTGATAATTTTTTGCCAAATTAGCGAAGCTATGGATCTCTATTAACGTCAAAAATAATGAAAAGGAGAAATAATTATTTTCGGTTGTGTTAAGTAAAACGTGAATCCTTAACCTAGCAATGCTAACTGTGGTGTTACTGTTTGACATGATTTACACTCTCTCTAAACCTCCCAAACTTTAAAACACTTAATATATGGAGAACCGTTCGAGATTTTCAACAAAATAATTCCTGCTCTTCCTTATTTTTAAATATTTTTAAGTGAAGTCTAAGCTTGGGGATGCGTTTAGAGATCCCTTTAAACTTGCTGACACATGCAATCTACCTAATAAAAATCCATGTAGGAGAAAACTTAGCATTCCGTGAATTTGTTTTATAGGAATTTTATGCTTCTGTATAATGAATGTACAGTTTGTTCCATTGCTAGAAGAAGCAAGAGAAGAGAATGAAGCTAAAAACGAATTGTTAACAGATATCAAGGAAAAGTTTAAGCTCAGACCTGACTATGCAGTGGTATCATGCTTACGCGAATTCACATCTGAAAGACCTGCTGTCATTAACAAAGTTCAAAATATTTTAAAGAAAAAATTGTACAATCAGAGTCACAAGTTTATAATTCACCAAGGATGTGCAAATGAAAATGCGCAAAATGTTTATTTAAGTTTTTGTTTTCTATTTTTCTTTAAATTAGTTTTTACCAACAAGTTAGGCCATTAACCAAAATTAGAACCAAACATTATTATTATTTCTGTATAGTATTTTTCTATTACCGCGTGTTAATTCATTTTTAGAATTTAGGTTAGCCTTATCTAAAATTTAATTTTCTTGATAATTTATTGCTGTAAATGCTTGCAAAATTATATAAAAAATACCGTACTACCCGAAGCCACTAACCTAATAAAATTTATAAATTACAGTAAACTATAATCTCTAAACAATTGTAAAAAACCTAACACAATTTTCGATTAAAATTATTAGATGGCTCATTATTGCAAGTCCACATTAGATTGTATACTGCATGCCATAAATGTTATTGTAGCTTTTATTTTTTCAATTTTCTTTTTTTTATATAGGACAGACCTGCCCCATCTAAATTCTGCTATAATATGAAAGAAGTGCAACAAGAAGTGGTTTCGTTGTCCGTGAAGTTATCTGAATAGCTACCCCATCTCTTACATATGGAAACTGAAAAAATCAAGGCCCTTTTACTTCTAAAAATACCAGGTTAAATCATTTTATCACTCTCTTTAAGTAAAGATGAAGAAAAACACTATCTTGTGGAGTCAAACTCAAAATCTATGAGTTACACCATAAAAGTATCAGGAAATTCTTTAATTAAATGTTTGTGTAAAGGTTTCAAGCATACCGATATTTATACCGATATTTATACCGATATTTATACCGATATTTATAGCCATTCAGTAGCAATTGCTGAAAAAAAAATCGTTACTCGCTCATTTATCTAAAGCAAAGATTTGTCGCTCTAGGTCGTCTATAACTTATCCGTCAATTGTCGTGGGTTCACAGCATGCGAGGTACTAAACTCCGCGCGCTTACAAAATTTAGATTTTGCGTCTATTAGCTTTCGCGATTGCTGCTATTTTTCCAATTTCAAAAGTATTAGGAAGAAGTTTTGCCGATATTTGTGAGAATCTATATATTTTTGGACAACTCTCTATGGAAAAAACTGGATTTTGGAGAATAAAAGTTCAAAAACCGCGAAATTCTGCTGCCGTGAAATTATTTTTAGTTGAGGAGCTTAAAAATTAAATTGTTTTGAATTGCACACTGGACGCTAAACACGAAAATTCCGTCTTGCTTTAAAATATTAACTTTAGCGAATAGGTGGAAATTTAATACAGATTTCTGGTCAGACCTGTGAAGGAAATATTTTATTATGAAGAGTATATCGTCCAAAATCGTTGATATATACGACACCTTAAATTTGCATTTCATTACAGAAAGATTAAATCCCTTATCTGCCAATTAAATAAATTTAAATCGGACTTTCTAAAGATTTTTGTTTTAATTTAGTTATATTTAACGTTTTAGTTGTAATTTTTGAGGAAAATACTAAATTTATTCATAGTCTATAGAAAACATTGATCTGGAATAATGTCGTAACGGTTAAGTAAACTACATTGTGCATGTTATAATTTAAACCTTCGTGCTCTTCAAGATTGTCTATTTGATTGAGTATTAGTTTATAACAGTTTGTCAGCACTAGGTCTGACCAACGCCAGTGCTAAAAAAAACAAGCAAATTTAGTGTAAAACGTAGCAAAGAGTTGTAATTTTGGATTTTTCAAACCAATGAATTTTTTATCGACTATGACATTATCTATATAATATATATGTTTTTTTATTTCAATTAAATCCAACGTTTTTTACCTATAATATATAATTAATTATTAGTACCTATAAATTAGCAAGTTGCTATCCATCAGTAATAATCTTCTTTTTTAAATAGTTTATCGTTATTTCACTATAGAGTTTTTATGATATAAAACAGTTTTCCCTGGTACGTTTTTTCAACCAAATCAGAGCGTTATTCACTGTATAAAATACCGCTTTAAAAAACATTTAACATTTTTTTTCTAATTTGCACATATACAATGTGTATAAACTAATAAAAAATTTAATTTAATGACATGTGCAATTAGCGTAAATTACCTACACGAAAGTGGATTCTGTTCTAGAGGTTCACCATTGAATCAAGTTGCTTGTTTTTCGAAATAAAATATGTAACACATATCTTTAATCCCAATATTTCATTAGATGAAATAACGTAACACCTGTTCATTGTTATTGGTAGGAATTAAATATGTAGTCTTTTGTTAATTTTTTTAAAGAATACGCGTTTTATTTATTAAGGTTAGATACGGTGTGTTTAAAGGATTCTTTATTGGAGAAAAAATTCCAATTTGTACAGGTTTGAAACTTTGGATCAATGAACCATAGTGTATTAAATGTGAAATAGTGTTTTCCGTGTTTTGGTATTTTGGCATAGATGCATTTTCGAGGAAACGCCGAAAACAAATTTAGATAATTATTATATTTTTATAAAATTTTGGGGGACTGAGGTTTTTATAGTTTTCAATGGGAGAACCTACGGTCCACCTGGTATTTCCCAGGCACTAGTGTAGTTTTATCCCTGAAGTGGAAGAGCTTAACGCTCTCGTTGCCTCTTCCTTAGGTGCGCAAATGAACAGCAAAATAATAACCTATATTCCCGTTAACCAAGAATGTTTATTACCGAGATATACTTTTGATATAACTGGTAGTTGTAACACTCTCCTCACTATCCGCAACTCTAAAATTTTTAGTTTTTTTCATTTTAGAGGTGTTCCAGGCCTTGCAATACCAAACGATGAAGGCAGATAAAATATGCCCGTGGTTGAAAGTGAATGCTTTACAACTATGCCACAAAAAATGTGTCGGCATATATTGTGGCACACATTGCCATCAGTTACGTCTTGGTAGAACGCCACTAGTTTCGTGTAAGCTGTGTGGTGTATGGCCCAATTACGCGGCTCTTCTTTGTAGGTTGTGCAGTGCACAACGCGTTACTCAAAAATTAACAGAAACAGAGAAGAGTGTGCGTAGAGACTTTTCCATTGTGCTCTGTGAATTTATCCAAATTTCTATCTAGAAACTTTTCTCAATAGGGTGTATCGGGATATATATAGCCCACCATGATTGAGAGAGCAAACCATGGAAGAATACATCGACCAACTAATTGGTGAGTCTGAACCTAGCACTGATGAAAACATGGAGCATCTACTTGCTAAGTCTGACCCCTTCATGGATGAATACATCGATGAACTAATTGTGAAGATCTTCAAGGGCAAATAAAGCGAGTAATCTGAGACTGAACCCTTCAAAGGTGTCGTTAAAAAACCCATGCTGAGTCTATTACAGATTATTGTTTTCTGCTTTAACTTTGCGTGTAAAGGATGTAAAACCTGCTCTCACAGACACTGTCATACACAGTTTCAAGGCTGTTAAAGAAAGGATCTCTAAACCTCTCTTGCCTACTGCGTTTGAGTCGCGTGTTATGAATGAAAACATGCTCTTATAGACATCGTTAAACACAGCCTCAAGGCTGCTGAAGAAAGGCAGTCGAAGCCTCCCTTGTCTTCTGCGTTTAAGTCGCGTGTGAATGTTGAAAAAACGGCTCTATCTTTAAAAATATTACAGAGCCTGTTAAAGAAAGGCCATTGAAGCCTCTCAGGTCTTCTGCACTCAAGCGGCGACAGGTGAAGTAGGAAAAGCTTTACCTGCAATTGACCAGGGAATGAGTAACTTCAAATAAGGCCTAACTTGATCCAGACGTATACTAGGCTCTAGTCTTTGACAACGCCCCAGTGTTCTTCCCAGACAAGAGATACATCAACAAAGTTGACATAATCATCTGGAAGGAGAGAGAAGAAGGTGTCGAGGTCATCGACTCGACATGCGACCTGTAGCAAGAGGTCCGGATATCGCGAACGATGGCGAGGTATATTGGGTCCAATTTTAAGACGATCTTACAGTAACTATGGGCATGTTCTGAAGTGTTAGTGTTTTTAAATCCATACGAACGCTACAAGATATTCATTGCTGTAGATAAGTCAGTTAAAGAACCCCTAGCACCGGTAACCGAGGGAGAATGTGTGTTCGACCACCGCATTAAGTGGGAAACTGCTTTACGCGGAGATCAGGTTAGCGCCTACGCTCTTCATGGTTTTGCTTCATGGTTTTTCTTCATGACCAACAAATTTAAGGGAAAGGCCGAGAATATTTGGTCTGTATTAGTTATGAGCTTCGGCCGCTTCCTCAACAGCAGGGCGAACTAGGGCCGATAATAGAACCAGATAAGGACAAGAAGTTCACAATTTTTTTTTTTCGCTCCGTCTATAGCCACTTCCAGGGCAATATGAACTAAGCGGGTACAGATTTGACGCACAAACGCCAGCGAATACTAGAATGCTTAGACAAGAATTTCGCAAGAGCAGGGCGCTAAGGGTCCTAAGACATATTCACCTTTGAGACTGCCTTCCTTGTTATGCTGATTTCTGTCAGTGCTCTGAGTAATACCTTATGGTACAGAGGAAAATACCAGACTAATACAAAGGTATTTGTGCCCTGTCATAATAACCATGCCTGGAAAGAGATTCAAACCGAACTGCCAAAAATTGAGCATGTCCACTCGCTTGATGACGTTGAGGACCGGGTCTTAATAAACCTTTATTCCTCAAACGCCAATAAAAAATTCCGACTACGGACTACAAAAGATATTGTACCGTAAACGAGCGCGATAATGATCGCAATCGCAGTTAGTGCCATTTACTCAACCACAAGAAGATGGCTGCGTGGCCAGGCTCTTGTGGGAGAGATGTTTGGTACGGATGTAACGATCTGCATCCAGAGCGATTACTGAAGCATTTACAGAGGAAACTGCAACAGACATTCAGGATGATATTCAGGAAGAGTTATATAAAGAACACCACAAAGTCACTCTATGGATGGTGCTACAGACTATCATTTCAGAAAGTAACTTGATAGGGAAGATAAAAGGCCGACCCGTATGAAATAAAGAAGCGTATGGAAAGCTGCTCAGTTTGAGTTTAAAGTCTGGAACAGCTAAGAAGCAAAGCAGGTACAGGCCAACACCACAATTTGATATACGAGCAGCCTGTCTAGCATGCAAAGATTTTACCATGAGAGCGAATAGTAATGCGATTGAACAAATGTGTGAGTAAGGGTTCCGGACAAGCAGGATACGTCGAACAAAAGAAGAGGGTGTGCCCCTTGGCCACGCCCTCACCCTAACTGGTGTATTACTGTTCTCCACTTTGAATTTCGATCCAAACACTAATTCACATAATATCGGTCGAAAGGGAGCCATGGATCGGTCGCCCACCGGCGACCAACGTCCTTTGGGTCTTCCTGGCTTGTGGCAATGTAGACCATCGTACATATAGGCAACAACGTCTCATATAGACGGGCTTTCTCAGCTATCAATTATACCTTGGACATTTCGATTCTTTCCGCCGAAGCAAGATCGGCTGATTTTCGGTCCTTCCTCGCACCGGTACTTAGTGAAATTGCTCAGCCATTGTTATTTCTGCTGAAGTGTGAGATGCGAAAAAAATAAGCCAATGAGGCCTAAGGTCATACAAAATTTTGGATGCTCAAATAATTTTTTGGACTGTCAGGACCGACACCCCACTTATTTTTGCGCGCTATTTTTGCAGAACCAAAGCGCAGATAATGCCTGCAGGTCAGGGGTATTATAACTTTCGATGCGAAGCGTGTGACAAACTTCAGCAAGCCACTTTCGAAATAATGTGCGGTGACCTAGTATGGTGTCGTCGTCTTTTGGTGGTAGGTGGAATGAATCAAACCTCTCCAATTTATACAATGTTGTCTCAACACCATCATATCAGATCCAATATGCTACCCAGTGGCTACCGGATAGCTCGTGTGTGTCGTCGTTAAAGATTAATGAAGCGGCGGCCGCAAAGACTCCCAGAAAGTGAGGAAATTTTTTTGCTGCCTAATTTTTGAATTGCGTTGTTGTTGATATACCCAGTCCGTAAAGTCAGATGTAATGCTACGATCCTTTGCTAACTCTACAACTGATGAGACCAGACCACAGCAAATTGATCCTCTTTGAATGAGGCACCAATGTTCATCTTGTAATACATCACCCATCAAATCAAACAAGCACGTAAATTGTGGCACCTCCCACATAGCTTGCAAGGTCGATAAGATTGCCGTCTGCCGCCCAAGCCTTACCGGCGACATTCATTGTGAAATAATACTCTCGTGCGATAAAGGAGCCCAGAAAGTTTTTTCCGTTAATGACGGGCTCGTAGGCGATCTCAGTCACCTACTTCGAGCCATAGGTGTAAACGAATCAGACCACAGTTTGCAAAGTTATAGAGTTTCTGTATTACGTGCCCTCAAAAGCCGATGCACGCACAATAGCTACAATTTTGTGGCTAGCCAGAAGACTGCTCCATAAATCATTCGGTTTATATTGAGTCTTGATTATCTCTTGTTGCTGGTATCTTGTTGATCAGATTTATCGGCTAGAGTAACTCCAAAACAAACCATGCGCAAACAGATTGGTCAACGTTAATGTATCACCAGCTACGATACTTCCTGCAGTGCACACAACCTGAAATTTTACCTCTGAGATTTTATCAATCTCTCCTACTGAAGAGATCAATAAAATCACGCCCGGAACCCGTTTCAAATGCTCTTTTGTGCGATCTAGGTCATGTTTGGCTTCTTTGATATCGTGGCAAGTCCTGATTATATCAGTCTGTGCTGGGGGCACCACCCACAATCATATGTGCTTGGATAGATGCGTATTAAGATTTCTCTTTTCATGAACAGTTTCCGTTTCAGTGTTATATATGACTTAAAAAATCGCGCTTGTCTAACACAAATGTGTTCTGGCTCAAAGAATTGAGCTCGCAGCTGTAATACCAGCACGTCCAAGATTCATGAGGATTTGGTATATGGCTGCTGTTTGAGCCGAAGTCTTCAATTTTTCTTTCATTGGACCCTCCGAGACTTTCCGATTACGACCTAAACTGCTATTACCGAAGAGCCAATTGAGTGCTACGCAAATAAAAAGAATATTCTCATTATGGATGATATAATAGAAGAAGCAGAATATTTCGGCCACCTAATCGGAGATGAAAGTCACCACGAAAACACAACATTCATTCTTGTTTCTAATTGTTGCTGTGGAAGTGGAGATAGACGACGCCATCATTTAAAAATATGCTACATGTGTCTCTTTCGGTCTGCTTTTGAGATTTAGATGCGGAAAGTGGGTGCTGATATATCCAAACACAGCCGAGATATAAAAAATGGTGAATATATTTGGACAAGATATTAGTTCCGATGACACTATAAACAAATGCTGCCCAAAGTGACAATTTGGGACTAAATGAGATCTAGGAAACCTAGGTCTAAAGGTAGACCCTGTGAGCGTGGACCTGCTGGTCCTCCTGGTCCTAAAGAAGAACGTGGTTGGCAAGGATCTGGCGAAAAATTTTACCCCTTGCAATAAATGGAAGTATTTCTCAATATCTGACTATCAGCTGTGTTTAATACTTGTTGCTCAAAATTGAATTCAAGTGAATGCTTGTGGTGCAATGCGATCTCTGAATCCAAAGATAAATGTTGATATTGAACTCACTGTTGATATTTCTTTAGCTGGTTTCCATCCACCAAATCCACAAAATCTAGTAAATGTGGAGTTATTCTCTACGTTTCAGATGAACTAAACTTTAAGCCTCTTGATGATTTCTGAAAAATTGCCGTCTCTTCTTATAATTCCGAAAAATTGTAATAAAAATAAAATAATGCAAAATTAAGTAATCTAAAATTAAGAGACTTCAGAAGATTCAATCCTGACAATTTTAAAGACAGTTTTGGTTCTATTAACTGGAAAAATACTACATATCAAAAATAAATACAATAAACAAATAAATATATCAAAACGATGCAGATAAAGCTTTTAATTACTTTTTCACCAAAATAAATGAACTGTTAGACAATCATATTCCTTAACGAGCATTAACTAAAAAAGTAATAAAAACTAAAAACATAATATGTAATAATTACGCTGAAGATACAAATCTGTTATCTAGATAGCACACTGACAGGATCAAATCACAGTTTTGAATTATCAAACAAGTTGACTAGAGCCAATGTTATGTTATCAAAAGCGAGACATTAATTACCAAAAGATTTATTACTTCAAATTTACTTTGCTTCAAATCTCATCTATCTTACGGCTCCCAAGTTTGGGCCCAATCCGATTCCCAATATTTAAGAAAACTTGACAATTTCCGATAGATTTCTCTTATTATTCTGTCATTTGCTGAATATAACGCTCACAGCAGTTTACTTTTCAAAAAGAATAAAATTTTAAAAATAAAGGACTCTATAACACTTAATAATCTTCTCTTTGTATATGACAGCAGAAAATTAATGCTACCACCAAATATTCTAGATTTTGACTATAAACTACAATAGAAATTTTGGAACCCAAAAATCTATCTTGGGGACAGTTTACATCGCAAGGTCTCATTCTAAAAGGTATGGTCCGATACATTTCAAATAAAAAGCTGTAACAATTTTATTTCTTTCTCCAAGGAAGTGAATCCTCGAAACGCACCGAAACTAACGTTAATAAATAGAACGAGCAGTCCTTTAAAAAAAAATCACTAAAAGACTGCATATTTATTTCCTACCAATAAGACAAACATAATGAATATAACTATAATTTTATTTTGGCTTTGTTACTTCATCCCGAATCCCCTACCTTCCCTCATTTTATCTCGAGAATGAACAGATGTTATGTTATTTCATCTAGCGAATTGTCTCTGTAGGCGTATTTTTTATATGTTTTTTATTTTAAAAAGCAACACTTCTATTCTCAAACTGATTTCAATAGTGAATCTCAAGATCATAATCCACTTCTGTGTAGGTGTTTTTCAATAATTTTACATGGCATTATATTATATTTTTTTATTTTATTTTTTATTTAATTTGAAATAAATAAAGAAAACCTTTGATAATAAGTTTATTTATTACACTGAATATACCGCGTGCACGCGGCATTGATATTATTGTGATCGAATTCTTAATTATATATAAGGCGCTGTAAATTTTTATGCCGCGCAAAATTTGATTTTGATTTTCGATTATGGAGATTTTTTGAAAACTTGTGGTGCATCGAGTATTTCTTAAATGCGTGGTTATAGTTTTAGATAAATAAAAAAGTATTTTGATAGTGGAGAGATTCAAACTCATACAACCGAAGTGACTGGTGTCTCGAACGCTTTAGACCACTGAGCCACATCAACATGTACTAACATTTAAAAATAATTTTTTCTTAATGACAACAACCAGGGTCTCGGAGCTTCCGACAGTGGGGAGAGTGTAGATTTACAATTACCTATTATATATCTCCAGGGGCGGATCCAGGGGTAATCCTGTGATGCCCAGGATTCACCCTCATTTCAGTTCAAAAATTGTGTGAGTCTCGGAATCAAAATACCTACAATATTTAAACCCCTCGGAAAAATAGCGGCTTTTCTCGCGCACATATTATTTTCAGCGTATAACCCAAAAATTTTTATTTTTTAAACTAACAGCGAATGAAATTTAATTGCGTATTTTGTCCCATCTTACATGACCGAGATAATATAGATGTAAAAGATCGTTATTCATAACTTGAACTATTATTTACCGTTAGCCGTATTATTGGGACAAATGATGCCTCATTGTATTAGACGTATTTTGTCCCCATCTAACATCACCGTCAATCTTGGACATAATGTATTGGACTTTTATCAAATTTTAGCACAAAGTCACATTTGACGCATGGTGTAAAAGTGATTTTCTAGACGAAAATCGCAAAAATTATGGCAATCCCAAATTAATACGGACTTGTCACTTTAATCCCATAGCTCTAGCAAAGAAAAATTTTTTTTTTTTAATTTCTAAGTCTATTAACCAAAAAGTAAACCTAAAGTTGAGTGTACCAAGGGCGATGTATTTTTAATTGCTTGTGGTATTTTTTTCATTTATTAAGGTGTCCTAATTGCGCATAAGTGTCATAATATTTTGTCCATGATTGGAGTTAATATTGGTATAAGAGATCGTTATTGATAATTTGAATTATTATTTACCGTTAACCGTATTATTTGGACAAATGATACCTCATTGTGTTAGGCGGATTTTGTTACCGAGTAGTTAAGTTGGTATAAATCATCGCTATTGATAATTTGAATTAATATCTTACCGATAACCGTATTATTAGGACAAAATACCCCTAATTGTTCTCCAAACTAATATAATTTGATTGGATACTAATGGCCATAAAGAGGATTAGAAATCACATGTGTGGTCTTTTACATAAAGTTTTATTTCGTCGAGTCGACAGAAATATTCATTTATCAGAATCATTAATATCAAACGCTATAAAAGCGAAACATTTGCCAAATGTAGTTGCCTATAAAAACAGGTTACTTAATGAGCTTAGAAAGAAAATTAAAAGTTTCCAGTGGTTGAAAAAAACCTTCTTTCTTTGAGAAATTGCGAAATGGAAGTTATTATCCCTCAGAGAAAAAAAGACTAAAATTTAATCGCTTTGAGGTGAGGTATTTAACTTTGTTTACGTATCAGAAATTTATTTTTGTATAAAAAAAATATTTTAATAGTGGAGAGATTGAAACTGATACAAGCGAAGTGACTGGTGGCTCAGTGGTCTAAGGCGTCGGCCTTAGACCACTGAAACAACCAAGGTCTCGGAGCTTCCGAGAGTGGGGAGAATGTAGATTTACAATTACCAATTATATATCTCCGGAATAAAAATTCTATAGAGAGCTTTAAGTTCTTACACTCCTTGGTAAAACCACATTGGTCCCTGGGAAACACCACGAGGGCCTAAGGTCCTCCAATAAAAACTATAAGAGACCCCAGTTCCCCCAATGTGAAATAGGGTTTTAGCCTAAGCAATAATTTCTTACAATATTAGTTTTGAATTTTGTAAAAAAACTTCGTTTAAAAAAGTCACTTCAGTTAAAAAAATATCGGTGCTTCCATGTTTTCGTATTTTGTTATAAGCTCATTTTTGAAAAGACGAAAACGCCGGAAATCCTTTTTAATAACAGTAAAGATGTTCATTTTTGATATTATTTGGTGCTTAGTACTTCATTTTCCGATTGAACGTAATTTTTCGTTAAAAAATTTTTCTTAAAGGTAAACTTGCAAATTAAAGTAAACTGCTGTTTTTCAAATGGTGTGATGAGTGTTTTTTCGAAAAGCCGGAAAATTTTAATTTTAAACAAAAAAATTTTAGTTTTTTCTCTAATATAAGTTTTTAAGCTAAAATTGGTTGAATAAATCATAGCTTTATCGTTCCTCCGCTCTGAAAGTTTAGATGAGAACATCTGAGTAGATTCCGTTTTTACCAGTTTTGAAATGATCTAATATAATTTGAGCGACGTTCCAATCGTAAATAAACGAGTAAATGGGTGCTTTTGTTTTTTTTTCTTTTTACTAGTTTCAATTTGGTTTCGGCTTCGCATGATGGGCACGCTCAGCAACGTTTATTCCATATAGCTGTGGAAATTCTTTGCAAATGATAATGTTCAGTTTTTTCTTTGCATTTTCCCAGCTTTCCAGCTTTGTTTCTCTGTATACCTTATAATTATAATAGTTTTTCTAAGAGATCGGTTATTCTGGTTGGTGTTCAGACAAAACCTCCCAAGACAAAAAACCTACCAGCCCAAACCCTCCGAGACAAAACCACCAAATAAAAAATTATCTTAAAATAAACTTTAGAAAAAACTAAGACAAAAACCCCCAGGACAAAACGCCCCAAAAAAAAATTACATTAAATGTCTGCGATTTATAATACAAAGATTAAACCTACGGTGTGCAAGTCTTTTTTTGGAAGACCTGTTCTTTTTTTAACTCTTTCGATGCCTGCTTCATAAAACCGTTCACTCAGGAACATACACATAGCCTGTTGCTATGGCTAAAATTTTCCGTCAACAGGCTATATTTTGGTATCAATAAAAGCTAGGTAACAAACCAATCAAAAAAAGTCTAGAGCTACTTTATATATCGTCTCTTTTTGTAGAAATATAGTCTTCAAAACTTATAATAGCTGTATATTCGCGAAGATTTGGCTAATTGCTGTACATGGAAAGAAAATTATTTCATGCGCATGTTTCAATTTTTAGCTGTAATATATA
>JAUZNK010075580.1:0-13642 GCA_035046665.1 Euphysa ruthae | reverse complement strand
GTAGCGTAATATCAGGTAATCTGATCTGCACGGTAAAGTAGCAGGGAGCTGAGAGTAGGTGTGGCGTTCCACCTCAGCAATAGATCTCCCTTGTCTAGCGCTAAAAGAAAAGGGAATAAACTGCTTCGTTGTTCGGCCATTAACAACTTCAGGCCTCTCTAAAAGCTTTACTTTACTTTTACTTACATGAAAAAAAAAAGTTAATTGGGTGTTTTTAAGTTTTCAATACGATTTGAAACAAGAAATCTTCCTGCCATTGTGAATAGGCTCGAAATGGGAAATTAATTTTATAGAATGTAGATCAAGCAAGGTAGGCCATTTACCTGGAACATTAACTTCCATTCGATCGCCAAGCTGTGTCTTGATCTTCAATGAATCAACAGGTTTCTAAAAATCAAGAAAACCCTCTAGTGACTAATTCTTCAAATAAAAGGAAATTAATCATAATCTAAGGTTCTATAGTCTTATATCTTAAATATAATAATAATATTAATATTAAATATAATATAATAATAATAATAATAATAATATTTAAAACATTAAAACTTAAGCTTAATCGAAGCGCAACTTTTTGAGAATATTTGAAAAGTGCAAAATTCTGAGCACGTCTATCCTTACCTACAAACATAACCTAGCCTAAAAATCTAACCTAACTTCAAAACCTAACCTAAAAACCTAACCTAACCTAAAAACCTAACCTATAAAAGTAAATTGTTTACAATAATCAACATTTCTAGAATTAATTTTTCGAGATAATTCAAATTCAAGACTAATTTTCAAGTCTGAAAAAAAATAATCAAAATAATTTCAAAAAAATTTAAGTATTGATCTTAAAATAACCTTTTTTTGAGCCGTGCTTCTAGAACAATATTTTCATGTGGCCATATGGGGGCAAAAATTACCCAAAATGAATCTTCAACTAAATGTAAAAAAAAAGTACACTAAGATTTCAATAAAATTTTGAAAACGTTGTTTTTAGGTCTAAAAATAACATGTTTCCGATATTGAGGACTGGGTCGAATAACATTCTGAAATGCCCAAAATGTAAAGTAATCCTGAATAATATTTTCAGACACAAAGCAGAACTTCAGCAGCATTGGAAAATGATAATTTCTTGATGAGTGGCTCTATGCTTCTTGATGAGAGTCCTGTATAGTCCTTTAACTTCATTTCAAATGAAAAAAAAACAACAACTAAAAAACGAGATAAAAATGACTCATTTTGGGTCTTGGAGACTAGACGTGATTTATTAAAAATAATAATTCCTAATAAGACAAAAAATTTGGATTTCATCTTTTTAAGAAAAGTCAAAAAGCACCGATTTTTTCTATTTTCCAGCCATAGATCGGGTCCAAGGCCCCGAACGAGAAATTTTGTCAAGTGAACATATGGGACAAAATATTTCCCTTTTATCTTCATGAAAAATTTAATAAAAAATTAATATTTGGATTTTTAATTGTTGATTTTAGGCTTAAAACTGAATTTTGGTCAAGTCTGTAAAAAAAGAATTCTTTTAAAAAATCTAAAACTTGTTGTAACATTATGGCCCTTTTGCTTTAAAATTAGTGAAAGGTTTCTGAGAAAAATGACTGCATGGACTAAATGAGGGTTGAAATGACTTTATAGCAGCTCGGACCAGTAGTCAATAAACAAGGGATTAATTAGATCTTAAACAAGGTATGTTATTTTTCTTAAATTAATGGAGAAAATATAATAGAAAATTTTACCTAAAATAAGTCCGGCTATACTGAATAAAGTTTGAATAAATGAAAACCCCTCATTAGGGCTATTAGTTTTTATTTTTCCGTCTATTTAAAACTTATCTTTGCTTTTTCTACATTATTTTCTATTGAATTCTGGCTATCACATTTTAGCTAAGCGTAAAGTAATCAAAAATAAGCAACCGTCGAATGGAGAGTTTCACTTATTATGCTTAAATATTTGGAGCAAATACCCACCTAGCTACCGGTCCCCTTTTCTTAGTGTTTATGCAGCCCAAAGCAGATTAAAAAACAGATTAAAATAAAATCAGCAGTTATCACAGCTGTAATATTTATCAAAATATTCTCCATCTTTCAAAAATTTAGGGATCCCCAACGATTTTTATGTCTTGGCTCATTTTTTAAACACCCTTCCCAAATATAATCCATGCTTTCTATTCCATTAAAGATTTTTTTTTTTCGTTTTTAAGATATCATCAACATATTGACTAAACTGAGTATATATAACTCATTAAGATCACGGTGCTTAGAAAAAATAACATTTTCTATATGAACTTAATAAATATACCTCTTTAATCAATATTACGAGCTTTTGTTCAAAAAGATAAAAGATCACAATGCTCAATTATAATCATGATCAACAAACATACCAAAGTAGAACAAGCATTACTTACATCACCCCATCCTTTCCTACGCGGTTTTGAAGGAGCTGTTTGGACTCTTGGGTCACTAAAAGTAAACATTGAACGCATTTATAAAACTCAAACTCAAACCATTTACATAATTAGAAGTTATTTTTAAAGAATGTTGATAATGCAATACATATTAGTTTGTTAGACTGGTTATTTAAAACAGGCTAAAACATATTGAGAAAATACAAAAAAACAGCTCAATTATATTTCTTCAATTAAATTTTATTGCCAAACAAAACATGCACTGATATCTGAATGATTGGGCAGCAATTTATAACATAACAAAATAACGAAAAATAAATACCCAAAAACATAATGTATTTTTGAAACAAATTATACTAAGACTAAATTTTGGATTTTAATTAAATTGGTCTTACCAAAAAACATTAAAAAAAGATCGTAGTTGTTTCTTTTATCCTAGAAATATAAAATTTTCAAGCCCTTTCCATTTTATACAACTTTTGTTTATAGAATTTGATAGACCAACCATAACAATAAACATTGGGTAGCTCAACAAGTAAGTCCATATAAAAAACATCAGCATTTAAGAAATTGTGTTGTCTTTGTCAATAAATAAACTAACTCTTCATGTAACTAAGTACAATCAGTTTAGCCATGGAGGGCAAAATTTGTGCAATACTTCCAAATTTATAAAAAGTTCCTTTCTGCATGAATCTGAGAAATCATATTTTTGACGTCTGTCTATTTAGCAACGTATACACTAACAGCTTTCTGCTAATGTAGCATTTTCACTGAGCATATTTAATTCATCTTATCTGGAAAAAGTTGTGTATTAAATTAACAAGATACTTTGACATGCAAAAATTTCAACTGCTAATATACTACTATACCGCTAGTATACTACTATACCGCTAGTATATACTATACCGCTATTATATACTATACCGCTAGTATACTACTGTACCGCTAGTATATACTATACCGCTAGTATATACTATACTATACTATAGTAGGATTTAGGCAATTTCATCTTGCAGAAATTGTCTGGTGATTTCCGTAACAAAGTGGCGTGCTATTTTTTTACCATGTAAATTATTGCATACCACTTACATAAACATATTATTCTTTGAACAAAAAAAGTTAGAGTTTCTCAAACATTGAGCAATTTTTTATCTACTTTCAATTCTTTCTTTTCCTACCCTTTCTTCACTCTCAGGTTCCCTTTCTTTTACAGGCTTTTTATTTTCTTTATTTACTTCATCTGAGGAGAAATTTAACTGAAAATTGACTTTTTTTCAGGGATAACTTTTAATTGTCTGCCAATTTCCTTTTTTTCCTTCAGGATTTTTTGTTTCATTTTCTCTTTCTCCTCTACTTCTAAATGCTCCAATTATTCAAGATACAAGATTCAAGCAGCATCCAAAATGACTTTATTTTTTTTTGTATTCATTTCTGAGGTTTGTTTCTAAACAGGCCTATTCATTTTATCGAAAAAGAGTTTTTAAAATCTTTTGCTTGTAGTTTTTTTCAGCCTAAACTGGTACTCACTTCTTACTAGACATAGCAGCTAGTTTAGGATCTAAAAGATTACAACCACCCAATTTATTAAGTGTCAATGTTAGCAGAGAAAAAACTTGCTGGTCTAGGATGGGATTTTGTGATAGCAACGTATTCAAGTTTTGCAACAGATGGTTTTGTGTGGTTCTGTTGCACTTTTTGTTAAGTTGGTAAAAAATTGCATATGTAATCCCCTTGCGAGCTTGTTCATCATGATGTCTTTAAGGTTGATCAATATCCTGAAATTTAAACTATAGCGCCAAATCTTGTTTAATTTATGCGAGCAAGATGCCTATCAAAGATAGCAGAGAGTGAAAATATTGTATATTGCTTTGTTTAATTTAGCTGAGTAAGATTCCCATCAAAGATAGCAGAGAGTGAAAATATTGTGTATTACTTTGCAAAATTTTCAAACATTACTGGAAAATTTCCGCAGTTATTCAACTGCAATCAGAAACACCACAAAATGTTTCTTGTAAAACCTTTGACCCATTTAGAATGTAAATTTTGTGCCAAAGGCTTTTCCTGTATTGGTGCATAAAGCTAAGGTTTTCCCTAAGTTGTTTTCCCTGTCAGACAATATCTCATTATAATATTTTTACTAGCTACACTTTTTAGAGTATGAGGGAAACCCGTTATCATCTAAATATGATTTGCTCAGACTTGAGCTTCTTTTCTTTTACAATTTTTTCCAAGATGTCATGAAAAATATAAAATTAAGTTTTCATAAACGTTGTCATCCTTCTCAAAATTCGTGTTCTGAAGGTCATTTGGAAATATACTTTAAATCACACCAAGTATTGTTTGACTTTCATACAGTCCACCCTGACAAAAAACTGATATCCTACTGAGGAACTTCTATATGGTCCATCCAGATGAACTGTAATGCTGTAAATATTGATGAACTTTTATATGGTTCATGTATTTTAACTTATAAGCTTCATATAGTTTACACCGGTAATCTTTTATATGGTTCATTTCTATTAACTTCCATATAGGCCACGTAAATGACCATCTTGATGAGCTATGGTCCAGCCAGATGAGCTTTATATACTCCACCCTTTATGAACATTCATATGGCATACCCTAATTAACATTCTTGTCGTCTCTCCAGATAAACTTTAAAAAGGGTCCATCCTGATAAACTTTTATATGGTCCACTTTGATGATGATATGATCATCAAAGTGGACCATATGAAAGTTCATCAGGGCCTACCCCAATGAACTTAACTATATGATCCACAACAATAAACTTTTATATGCTTCACCCTGGTGAGCTTCTATATGACCCAACCTGATTAGTTTACATATGGTATATGCGGATTAACTTTAACATGATCCAACAGTATGAACTTTCACATGGTCTAAACCGATGAATGTTCACATGGTCCAACTACACCAACTTTCTTCATAGTTTCGTAAAGTCAGCTAAAATTTACTACAACTTACAAAAAAAACTATATTAGTATCTCCAAATGCATTCTCAACAAAATAAAAAGCAGGCTTAACCTTTTGGAAATGGTCGAAAATCCTTGTAAGGAAATGTTGCTAACAAACAAGAATTTCCAGTATGATGCAAATCATGCCTTCTATATTTAGTCACTTAGATTCTCTATATAGCCACTTAGACTCTATATATAGTCACTTAGATGATTCTATAAATAGTCACTTAGACTCTATATATAGCCACTTAGACTCTATATATAGCCACTTAGACTCTATATATAGCCACTTAGACTCTATATATAGTCACTTAGATTCTATATATAGTCACCTAGATTCATTAGAGGATTATGGTTAAGTGGCTAAAATGATTTTTTTCTATAACCATTTAAATTTCTAAAAAAATTTAAGAAAGGCTCTAGAGTATATTTTTGAGAAATTGCTAGATGTAAGAATTGCTGAAATTTGACTCAAAATTAACAGTCTATTGTCAGAGAGGAAGAACTTTCTTTAAGTGCAAATATGGGTTCTCCAATTCTTAAAATATACTATAAAATAACTCACAGATTATGTAGAGATTCACGTTTTTCAGCACCTGTAGAAAAATATAGTAAGAAAATACTTTGGTCTAATCAAGAGAAAAAGTAAAGATATAAATTCTTTACTTTTTAGCAGAAACAAAATTTTGGAAAACCAAAATTTAGAAAATATAATTAAACCCCCTGAGCAAAGAAAATAATTATTTAAACTATAACGAACAAAAAACATTTCACTAACAAGAAATTGTTACCTAAGAAAGAGTAGTTTTAAAAGACATCAAATGGCATTTCTTTACTTGTGCCATTTCATAATAACAGGTCATCATTATCTGACATACAGCAGAATCAGTGTGTAAATATTTATTAAAAGTGGAATCTTAAGGGCTTAGACAATTTTCAGACATATCAACATACCATATACATATCTAAAAAAAATCAAAATCTACCAAATCAAATCACGAGAACACTTATTATTGAGAAAATCAAATAATGCATGTTTTTAGATCAAATTTAGGTCCAGGGACCAGGCCCTTAGCAAATATTTTTTTAGGTGGCAATATGGCGGATCAAAAAAAGCTATCAATAGTCCTAAACAATCCTAGAAATTAATTTTCAAAACAACCAACATCTGAAATTTAGCCTATTTATTATTATTATCATTTTATTTGTTCTTCTTGAATCAGAACATTAGTTTTACAAAAATAAATTTTTCATCTTCAAATCAAAATAAGCACATTTTGATTTGGACCAAATAACTAATCATAGTTTAAAACAACTGATGAGCCAAAATGATAGATCTTATGGCTTTTACGACTATCTAAAATCCTACCATGTTCCAAAATAATGCAATTTTGAAGAAAAGTGCATGATAGACGGGAATAAGCATGGATGAGTGGAAGTGAAATAATTTATCCAGCAGACTCATAAAAATTATAAATTTAGTTGGCAGTGAAGAATTTTAAACTAATAGTTAGAATCATTTAGATCATTAGAAAATTAAATAATCATTCAAGAGCAACTTATGATAATAACGTTGTCAAAAGCTGTTTAGTTTTCTTACACCTAAAAATGATAAGGCCCAATAGTGATTAAATATAAAGCAAACCTCCAGCTGTTTTTGTTTTTCTTGATTTAGGTTGTGCACTTAGCTGCAAGCCAACATTTGCACCATTAAGAAACAACGAGAAACCTCGTTCCCGCCTCTCTAATTCAAGCTGTTCGTCATCTTTTTCATTTAACTTCTTTAAAAGTCTGAAAAAAAAAATCTTGTTTTAAAATTATTTATATTAAAATATTTATTAGTTATTCAAATGTTAAAATACATTACAATACCTATTAATATGTATAAAAAGCGTTATTTGCAATGAATATCAGACAAAGTTAATGAAGAAATCTCAGTATAAAATATAGCTAGCATCAAGAAAACTTGTGTATAAACTGTGTGTATCAATACAAAGTATTATAAAAGAATCACATATTACATAAATTATAACATTTTAAAGAAACTTTCTTCAGAAACATTAACATCGCGAGGAACAAGATAATTATATACAGATTTGACGTGCAAAATTAACAAAAAATGCTAATTCATAGAAAATTAGAAACATATATTTATTATTTTAAAATTAGGGAAATAAAGAGTCCAAAAATACAAAAATACTTTAAATTTTGGAAAAAAAAAACAGATGAAACTTCATGTTTCTTATTATTCTTATTATTATTTAACATAACAATATAGAACATAAAATCTATTTCAGGATTTTAAGTTTGCACTTTCGTAGTTTTCTTTTTGACAGAACTTAAAAATCAAACTTGGAAAAGTGGTCATATTCAAAACAATATGAAAACTATATGAAACAAAGATATACGAAAGCTGTTATATTATATTATTTTGGTAGAAATTAAAATGAACAATACTAAAATATTCAAAATGTAGAGTAGTATTAAAGCATTTAATTTAACTGGTAAGAAAATAGCATAGCACTAATATAAATTATTGTAGTGGCGTCCAAACTAAAACTCAATCAGAGCACGCCACGCCTTACATTTAATTGTTATTTGGCCATTTTAACAAAGATGCTTTATAGCCTTTATTTTATAAAACTGTGATATGATAGAAAAACGACAACAAACGGTTATGTTTCAAGGCAAGCAGACATTTTAATAGCAATCTATATAATTCAAAAAATGTAGTTATGTACCCATATGCAGCTAAAAATATAGACCAAAAGATGCTCCCTAAATAACTTCATACAGACTTTTTTTTAAATCCATTAACATAAAAATAATGAATTAAAAATTTTATATTTTGCAGAAAAATGATGAAAAATTATGAAAAACAGGGTTGTTTTAAAATTAAACATGAAAAATTTAGCTAATTTTCATCGACTCAATTATGAAAAATTGACAACACCCACTTATAAGGGACAAACTCTATTGTTACTCTACCAATACAGTAAAATGTTTTATTTCTGAAAAAACTGATGACAAACAGAGCAATTTCTTAACATCTAGATTTTTTATTGTCGCACCAGTAAAAGTTGCCTTTTACTAATTAATGAATTATGTGAGAGTACAGAGTTATGACAATTCCAAAAAATTACCATGATTAAATACATGGAAAGCAAGTTAATAACAAACCTGTTTCTTTGCTGTAGATGGACAAGATAATCATCATATGCGAGATTTTCATCTGCAATGAATGGCTAAAACAGAATCATTAAATTTAGACTTTTAGTGTTTTAGAAGATGACTGAGGTCCATTGACACTGATGAGTATTTTGACATGTATAACAATGATTGCCTGATGATGATGGTGATTTTAATGACTTAATGAAAGGATGCTTTTGTTTTCAAAATACTTTAATCTTGGCATAACCGTTTATAATTTAATCTTTCAGGATACCATTCAAATTAATATACCTCTCTAATTAAATTACCTCTCTAATTAAATTACCTCTCTAATTAAATTACCTCTCTAATTAAATTACAGTAAATAAGTTTGCCTTCTACTTATTTTTTTCTGTTTACTTTAAGTGCCAACATCTTTGTATTTAGAATAAAAAGGTTTAGGAAAATTATGAACAGGTAATATAAAAAAACACTACCGTAATAATAGTCAATGTTATGAACCTTCATATAGTGCAACCCTTAATGTTCTTATAAAATTGTTATTTTAAAAAGAAAAACTTTCCACAGGAAGCTCTTGACATTTTGTTTTATAGGGCACATGAAAAACCATAATTTACTATTTTCTTATTCTCAAAAAAACCTTTCGTATTTTTTTTTTTTTTTTTTTTTAAGTTTTTTTTATCCAATGTCTGAAACACTAAGAAATGTATAAATTATTTGAAGAAAACTTGGGATCAGAATCTGAATTGGAAAAATTTTTTTTTTTTTTGATTAATGATCAAAATAATTTTTATGCTTTAATTTTTCATATTTTTCATTCGAACTCTAACATATAAAAATAACCTTAGTTAATATTTACGAAATAAAAAAAGTATTAAAGAATAATTGGAGTCTGATTTTAGAAAACAACAAACAGGTACAATAAGAATGTTTAAGAATGTCAGTCTGTGTCAGATTATGAATAAGTTGCTTTGTTTAACTAAATCTCCATAGCTGACATGATAGAAATAACGTTCTGAGGAAACCAATTTTGCATTGTATGGTGACAACATATTAAAAATATATACCTATATACTACTGAAGCTGACGCCCTATCAAGAACATGTTGATCAAATAAGTTATGCATTTTAAAATTTTAGTGTGAACAAAGAGTCAGACTAAATTTTAACCAACTCCTAAACTTTAATGATTTTTTTAAATGTTTCTGCTGTAATATATGCAAATCAGTGATTTTGTAAATAGTGTTTAAAACCTGCACAGAATGGAACCTTACGATGGTGATATGATGGGCAATGAGGAAATTAGGAGTTGAAGAATGGATTATCCATGTATGAAAATGCTAGAAGCAGTGTTAGACTATATGGTTCTTTAAGAGAGGAATTTTTGGTTAAGTTTGGTGTTCATCAAGGATCTGTTCTTGCTTTTCATAATGGTGCTAGAGGCATTATCACAGGAATGTAGAGTAGGGTGCTTATGGAAATTGTTGTATGCAGATGATCATGCATTAATTTGGCCATGTTTAGAAAATGGATAATGATAATTGGGTTAAGAAATCGAGAGGAGAAGACGTAGATGGGAACTTCGGGAAGAGTAGACCACTAATGACTTGGGAAAAAGTTGTTAAAAATGACCTTAAGCAGAAAGGGATTCAAAGTGCATTGGAGCAGGATAGATTGTTATTGAAGGTGCCATAAATAACACTGTCTAACCTATGCTAGCAAAGAAAATAAATGTAAAACTGTAAAAGAAAGAAGAAAGAAAGAAAATTATTATTATTCCTATTATCATTTGTACAGCATAACATCTGAATATTCAAGAGTATAAAATCAAAGTTGATACGGCTCCTGTCAACAATGGTTGCCTTGATCCACTGATTCGATTCTCACCTGGGGAATTATTAGAAAATAATATCTTACTTATCCATTTTAATAGCGTGCTAATTTTCCCTGCCAGCAACAAGTAATTGCTTTAATTTCACACACCTTATTGAACAGAGATTTAAGAATTTATTATGGTGATAAAAAGTTAAGAGCAAAAATAAATAATCTGAGATATTTCACTTCCCTGTAAAATAAAAATCTATGAAACTTTTTGAAATTTTTAATCAATCAATTACATTCCATTGCATTTGCTATTTTCGGAAAATAAAAATACAATACTTGGAGCACAGCAAAACTAGCAAATTCAGCAGCAGCAAAAAAAAGACAAAATTTTACCAACATTCAATAGATTTGAGCATTCAGAATTTATTCAAATTATTGATTGAATTTATTTTGATTAATTCAATGCTAATTAAAAGATGCTCTTGATTTAAAAAATTCTCCTCTCGATGTGATCAAGTCCTAATCAAAAAATGTTCAGGGGGTCAGACACAGCTGTTTGAGCTGGATACAATTTTTGTACTATTTGTACCATTATTATTATTATTATCGTGGTTGTGGCATTATTCACCAGCATGGTCATAGCAATATTTGACAGCAGGACAGAATACATAATGATTCCAATGACAGCAAAAATTCAGAGAATGGTAACCATGTTGATGATTATAATTGGGATAATAATGCAAGAGATTATAGACAGTTTCCCATTTATTGGTCAAAGCGGAGTAAAAACAATACCAGATGATATAACCTGTCTACTTGAAACACCCATGAGGTTTTTTGCAAAAAATGCAGTGCATTCAGAATATATACATATATTACGAGAATATATCCATATATCGCATTCCTGAACTTTCTTTGCAAAAGTGGATGAAATCTCCAAAGTAAGGCTTAAAAAGTGATGATAAGTATTACAGTTATATAATTTATAACTCAACATATGATTTGAAAGATTATGATCTTAGGATTATAAATAAACAAAGTATTATTAGTAATATTGTAATGTTCCATAGCAACTATAAAATTATTTAGTAAAGTAGTACTTAAAAAGATATTATGGACATGTTCAAGCAAAAAAGTGCCCCATTGAACATTGCAAAAAAGTGCTAAAACAGACATTTGCTTATAATTACTGAAATATTTGAAAAAAAATCTTTCAAATTTTCAGTTTCATTCTTTGAGTATTTTGGACAGGTAGGTGTATTTTTTTAAGTTGTCTTAAGTTTGACAGAAATAAATTATTTGACAGAAAACGAGCCAAAAGTAATAAAAAAACTAAATAATAAATACAAAAAAATTAAATATAAAATTAGTAATGAATAAATGTATTTATTTATTTTACTTTTTGTTTGCTTAAAAAAGTATTGAAACAAAACATTGAACTTTTCAAATTGCAATCATACCAAGAAGATTGCTAACTAAAATGTTTAATAAGCATACTTTCCAAGAATCTAATTATATTATTAAACAATCACGTATTGTCTTTATAATAGAAGTTACGTGAGCTTTAAGTAAGAACGTTTTTGTGAAATAAAGTCAAGTTTCCAGTAATTCCTTTTATAGTTATCAACTTATTTTTCGTTCTTATCAGGTTTTTAAAAATATTACTAAGGCAATAATTTCTATCTAAATTACCTATTACTAATCATCATATAATATACTCTAACAAATTTCAGATTTTTTATTTGTTAAAATATACAATGATGTGGGAACTAAAGAAAATAGCAGCAATATTTTCTATAATTTGTTATTTTTGCCTCTATTTAATACATTGTTGCACAATTGAGCAGAATTTTTCCAGTATACTTTTCAAGATTCTCAGAATGATTTATAGGAAACATGTATATATAGGTAAAATGGAAAAATTAAAAGAATTTAGTAACAGCCCGTTTTATAATTAAAAAAAAACATTTGAATATTGTTATACTATTCTTTTAATATTGCTCTTATTATGGCTGTCTGGCCGAGTGGATAAATGGTTGTTTGGCCGAGGGGATAAATGGTTGTATGGCCGAGCAGATAAGGCATTGGTCTCCAGATCTTAGAGCTATGGGTTTGAACCCACCTCGAAACCAACAAACCTCTGACAAAAAGTAAGGTAATTTTGGAAATGAGAGACCAAGACCTTTCATTTCAGGCTAAAACTGGATGAATTTGATCACTTTGAAATTTTGAGTGGCCTTCCTATATAATATATAAAAACCAATTTACTCAATGCTGGCTTAAGAGCTTTTCTGAAAAAATGAATTATGGTAAGAGGACACTAAAGAATTAAAATTACTTTGATTTATATCTAATATAGCTCATTTAAAAGTCCTTCATCTCTGATTCTCAAACTATTATTGGTTTTTAAAATTGGTTGAATGGCTCCTTCTTGAGATATGACAATTACAAGGACCCAAATTATAGACATTTTGGGAAAGTTTATATAGAGATATCTTAAGGTGGAACGATATCGACAAAAGAAAAAAAAATGGACATATTCAAGCAAAAAAGTGAAAAATGGCCATTTATTGTATATTTAAAATAACATATGTTTTAAAAACTTAGGGAGACAAGTGCTTCAAAAAGGATAAAAAATATGATTTTTCTTAAATATTCAATGTCTCTTCAATAATAAGTGTATTGTGTGAGTAAAGTAACATAAAAATTATATTTCTTAACAATAAGAGCAGTTTAAAGTTTTTAATTGAGTACAATTGTCTCTTGAAAAACTGAAATACATTCTGGCATAAGAGTTATACTAAATTTTTTTCTGCAATTATCTTAAACTTACTTTAAATTTGCATAAAAACAATATAAAGTAACAACAACATATTTCCAACTTATTTGTTTTTAACAAAGGACCAATAGTTTTTAAACCAATTTGTTACAGAAGGACCCACAGGTTTGTTTCTAGTGTACTTAGAGCTCCCATTTGAGCTTATGGTAAAGAATGATAAGTGGATCTGGAAATATCCCAATTTTAGTATGCTAGAAATCGACCAATTTGGGGAACTGAATTCCTCATATTATCAATAAAATAATGGCACCAAAAGAGCAACATTTTGTTGTAATTTGATGGCTTAATTATATTTCCTTATACTTTTATCGAGAGTTTAATATAGCGTTGGATGCGTAATTAGCAACTGGACTAAGATCTACTAATAAATATTTGAAACTGTTAGTGTATTTATTGCAAAATCCCATTTTTAACGATTTCACCAAAATACTACCTC
>JAUZNK010075579.1:0-30180 GCA_035046665.1 Euphysa ruthae | reverse complement strand
GTGTGTATGTATGTATATGTGTGTGTGTGTATGTATATATGTGTGTGTGTATTAAACAATTAATAAAATAAATTAAACAATTACTAAATGATGAAATAATTGATAAATTATTCAAAATTACTTGGAATATTGTGTTAGAATTGTTGTAATTTTATTGGATATTTAATTCAGTTATTAATATTACAATGGCCATTATGTTAAAGCACAATTCCGGATGACACTTTTTTTCAAACCTACAAGTCACTCTAACGGCGTTACAAAAGTCTTTTGTAGCGTTTAAATAATACTATCTAAACGACATATTAACGCTCTAGGCAGATAAGCGTGAAGCCACGCAAAACTTTGGATTAACTATCAATTTAAATTAAGGAGGTTTTATAACTAATTCTTCTCTTGACGGAGAATTATCATATGGTTTGGGTCGACCAAGTCTGAATTTTTTGCAGCCATATCTCATTAAAAATATGGCAAATAAGTTTTTATCATTCAATATATTTCACACGTGGTCAAAGAAAAATTCCATTGTTTAGTTTTTCAATTTTTCCTCAGCTTTATTGGCAGCTTCTATCGCAGCCTCCTCCTTTTCTTCGTTTAACTTTCTTTTCCAGAACTCCCAAACTGTTGGCACAAATCCTTTATTAGATCTTGTAAGAATACAAAATAATAAAGCTGTAAACACAAATGCTGCCGGTCCAGTCATTATCAACGTCCAGATCCAAAAGCTAGGGGGCACACCCCGTTCTAAACAAAAAAAAACCTGGCTAAATCTACTCCCATAAACTTTAATTCACAGTTTAGCCCTTTGTAAAGACACGAAATTAAATAATAAAACAATTTGATGTTTACATTCCAATGGAATGTTAATGATTCTTTTGTTAAACTTTTAAATAAAATTCACTGTGGACAGTATTTAAATTAATTTTGATCTGGGTTTGATTTCGTAAGTATTGTCTCGATTTAATTATTCTCTACTGTACAAATAATATCTTTAATAAAGAAATGGGGAAATGAGAGAATATTGACTCAATTGAATTGTTCTCTACTGTTGAAATAGTGTTAATAATGAAATGGGAAGGTGAGACAAAATATGAAAAAACAGGCACGAATTTAGGTATGAAATTTGGTCCGAAAAAACTTAGATTCTACATTTGTACATCTTGTGAAATATTTCACTTACCAATTATTGGTACAGGAACTGTTGTATACATTGAAATGTTTAAAGATGTTTTTTCAAGGTCGTAGTTGCAAAATGTAAAGCTATGACCAAATATGTATACGAAGTCGAAAGTCCATTTTGTGAATGAAACAGTGAAGTTAAAATCAAATGAAGCATTGTTTAACGATCTAAGGAAAGTTATATACGAATGATAGTTTATACTTGAAACTTACAAAATTAATCAAATACAAGAAATTATTTATTTATAGTTAGTTAGTAAAACTAATTTTGCTAAGAAATAAAACGTGAAAAAATAGCGTTAAAATATATAGCAGCCATTTAAAATATATTTATGAGAAATTTTACCCGCAAAATTTTTTTGATAATTCTGTTTAGCCATTTTTTGCTCTTAATCTTGTGTAATGTATGTCCCAACTACTGTTGCAATTCAAATGGTCTATACTACAATAAGTAGAAAAGATAGCAGAGTTCTAGGACCAAAAACTAATGGGTTGGATTATTGTATCCGTAATTCACCCAGAAGATCATTCAGCACGTAATTCTAATGGGGTTGGAAAATATGTTTTATCTATTCATTTTTTTCAATAAAGAACCAAAAATTAATTAAAGGTAATTATTTGATTAATCAAAATGGGGAAGTCGAAAAGAATGTTGCAATTAAAAAATTTTTGTAATCAAATAAAATTTTAGGAATTTAAAGAAATTTTTAACAATTTGAAAACTTGGGGAATTTCTTCATTTCGTTTATAAATAGCAATTAAAAATTTAATGTCGCGGCAGCACTTTGATATCAATTACGATTTCTCTTGTTAACCAAATGGAAATTTATAAGAAATATTGTTGTAAAGTAGTACTGTTTCAAAAATTGACCGCAATATTTCTGTTTTTAAAATGGACCACAATAATTCTGTTTTTGTTGTGTTGTGAACTCATGCACATACTCACCAAGTGATACGAGAGGTAAGCCTACATGATGTTCTGTATATAGTTAGTAGAGAGAAATAGAAATTTTAGATTACACACGTGTTTTACATTATCTGATTTTTAAAGATAGAACAGTTTTTAAAATGGACCAAGATAATTTTGGAGAAATTTTTTATTTCTCTTCCATTTTCTAGAAAAGGAAAGAAGCTTTTTTCCAATACTTTCTGTGATTGAAAGATGCTTTGTGATTAGCATATCACGTTTTAAACCCCCTCTGTTATTTCAGTATATATTCTGTCTGGTTTACCTTTGAGTCTTTTTAACGAAGGTTAATGTTAATATTAAATATTAGATGAGACCAATCCTTAGCTACTTTTGGAAATAGTTAAAATTTTACCGTCACTAAAAAAAGTGTATGTTAATTTGGATTTGTCATCTATCTGAACAATTAAAGACGCAAGCTAAGTTATGTTTGATTTCAGACATTACAAATCATTATTTTAGAATTAACTTTAATCTTTACTGCTTAAGAGATGCTGGCTTTAGAGAAGCTTTTATCAAATCTATGCCGAGCGTTACTTAAAAAATTTCTACTTACCGTCCAACCACCAAATTTTTAATCGTTCCTTTTCCGTTTGTTTCGAAGAAATTCTAAACAAATTAAATTATCATAAGTTATCATAATAAATTATTATAAATTTTAATCTGAAACTTAATCGAAGAGTAGAAAATGTGAAATATATACTATATATATTTTTATTATTATCATTCAAAGAATAGTTTTTGAGAAGTATGTTTAATAAAATGGTATCATCTTTTTTAAGCATATTTCAACCATGAAAATTTGACACTGACATGAAAAAATTACACAAAGATTTGCGACAAAATTTTTCCTTGATAAGGTTGAACATTTTGAAACAAAGAAATGTCCACTGTAAACCATTATCAGATGGTGCATTTATCCTTCTCGGTCTTCTCGTAAAAATTCACCATATTTGAGATAATATTAATTTGTATAGTTCATAGGATGTGTTAAATTGCATTACTTGTGTCTCTTGTAAAAAATATTAGCTTCCATATTTGCAAAATTTGTTACAACACGCTTAAATGGATCATTTTGATATTTTTTCAGTGAATTGGTTTTTAACGCTAATAATTTTCCAAAAATGAAAACTTTTTCAATGAAACTGGTTGTTTCAGCAGTTTCTTCTTGATTTAGTAAAGAATCGGTTTTTGAAGTTGAGATTGTACGGTCACAGAAGACTTTAAGACGATGAGAAACGTTTTGTCTCTCAACAGGTTTCGGATGAATTGATAATTCGGACAATTTAGAAGGCTTAATTAAAGATTCTTTTTCTCTACTTCGTTTTTCAAGAACAGACCATTTAGCTATGAATTTTTCATTGTTGTTCAAACATTTTAGTTCTTTACACTGATCGGTTAACCAATTGTTGCGTATGTTTTACAGTATATGTAAATAGGCAAAGAACAAGAACACACCTTCTTTTGAAACCCAAAGTTTTTCAGGAGCTGTTTTAATTAATTTTGAAAAATTTTAGTTTTGTTATTGTCGCAAATAATGGATAATAATTTTCGAATTGTTAACTTGATTGTATTTATGACATACAAAACTTGCTCAAATAAAAATGCTGCCTTTAGTTTATTGACAGGCATCATTTTGTACAGAAATTTAAGTCCATCCACCAAACAAAAATTTTATCATAATACCTAACACAGTAGCGCATGAGACTCTGAACTATTTTGAGATGCTCCAAACAAGTTTCCACTATGGTATGACAAAACTGGCTTAACTTAGACTTCATCTAAAAGAGCTATACAGTTTTTTCAAGCTTAGAAAATACTTTTTTAGCAAAATTTGTATCATCAAGTTTACGAACTTTGAAGTTATATTACTGAGTATTTTGATGTCAGGTAATTGGTAGTGCTCTGTGTATTTTCTGTAAAGTGATCTTGAAGTGCAATAATATGTAAGTGCACGTTTGGTTGTTTTAGGTTCATAAATATACACACCTTCCTTATCGACAGCTGATAGAATTTGAATTTTTTTTTATAAAACCTTTTCTTTATCGTTAAAAATTATTTCATAGTGCAAAAATCTAACAGTTTCTTTCATTTCCGACCAACTGTTTAATATAGTAAATCGGTTTTTAGTGCTGGAATAAATGTTCTGACACCTGCTTGATAGCCTTCAAACTTCATGTTTTGTGAAACTTGTGAAACTTGTTTTTACTTGAAAAAAATTTTTCATACTTTTGTTCATTTCTGGCATTAAGAGATGTCTTTTATGTGTTTCTTGTATTAGCATGTGGGGTTAGAATCATAAATAGGAACATTTTCTGAGTTTGGATTCATAGGCTGTTCTTTCCTATCAACAATTATTTTTTATATATATATATATATAAATCAATAAATCCAATATAGTTTCAAAGCTATAATTTGATGCAAAAATTATATTAAAATGGTTCAGCGTAAACGCAATATTTGCAAATTGTTTTAAATTTCAACTTATGATTATCGGTTACAAAATTAGCTTTAATATAAATTTATTTGTAGATTTCAAGCAATACAAAACAGTAAAACAAAAAAATTTACCTTTCATGGTTTAATTCTATATAGTTCTACCTAGGAAACTCTTTTATACTGTCGATATTCAATTACCGTCCCTTTTAATTTAAATCTTTTGTAATCAAAGCGCTAAAACATTTCTTGATTTTACTCAAAAGACCGTCTTTCAAGTCATTCTAAGCAGCTCTTCAATTAAGTTTGTTTGAGAAAAGTTATTAGGTACTCATAAAAAAATAAAACAAGTTAACGCGATATATGAGTAGTGTAGTCATTTAACGGTATCCAGCGGGAAATTTGGCTTGCACATAAGGAATGCTTGTAGGGAGATCTGTCATCATCTGAAAATAAAGTCTGACACTTTTTGCGTAGTTGACGTGCCCGGTTGCTGCAAATCAATTGAACATCTGGGAAGTGCCTGATAAATGGTCTTACCAATTGCCAGTTTTTTCAGGAGTAATGAAATTCTTGATACTTTAAATGTTTAAATATTAAAAATTTTTAATATTCTCTTACGAGAAGAAATTTTCAAGGTTGGCCCGATATTGCGAAATATTTATATTTCTTAGGAATTTATTTTCGCGGTTCTTCAACAAAGCAATATTTTGCGGGAATTTAGTTTCACGGTTTTCAAATTTTTTATTCCAAAAAATAAAAATATAGTAAATAATAAAAAAAAAAAATCTGTTTAAAGCAATTGTTCTGTTTCAAAACCACTCGCAATGCACAAATTCATGTTAAAAAGTTCAGACACATCTGTTTTCCAAAAAATTTCCATCTTCATCCTCGTTTCATTTTCATTAAGGACATTTCCAATTATGTTTGATCTATATGTTGGTGATTTAGTGCCTCATGCATGTTGTGTTCTGAGCATTTCAACTCGATCAACGAACCAATGACAATAAAAGAATTGAAATATAGCAAATTTACAACGCCAATTTCAATTGAGTCAGCAATACCAGATGCAAACCAACTTGCTTTGATAACAGGTTTGTTTTCTATTTTTGTGAACTTTTTCGCAAAAGCATTTTAATAATTAAAATTGCTTTTTTTTTTTCGCAGAAATTTAATTACGCGATTTGTCAATAATAATATTTTTTGCGGGAATTTAAATTTGCAGTTCAAAAGGAAAAATCACGAATCAACGAAAGTTTCTTCGCTTAAAGTAATATTAATACAGTTGATATACTGCATCCACAACTTGGTTATGCGTGACACAGTTTCAAGATTAACCATTTTGCTTGAAGTAGTATTATTAACTTTTTCCAGCACTTTCGAAACAACCATTTCTTCATCTGGAACTTCACACTTGACGAAGAAGTCATAGAGCGCTTTGGTTGCTACCAAAACTTCTTCACTCATAGCATTTTCTTTCAACAATTTTCAACCACAAAGTCTGATCGAGAGTGATGATTAAAGTTCCACAGTTAGCATTTTATGACTAGTAAATTACAAGCAAAACAGTGGAGTACACAAAATTTTTGTCCCAAAGATTAAGACGGCAAAATTTTGACTTCTGACTTTCCAGGGTATTCTCCTTTTCGGAATGTCTGCATAAAACCAGACCAACTAGGCCGAGTTGATGTATGAATGTTAAACGACATTTCCCAGAGAACGTCAATATTTTTTATCTAACAATATGTTATGCCCAAGTTGCAGATTATCCACAGGCTTGAAAAAATCTTTTTTGACATAACAGAATGGTTGCCCTCAATGTAATATTCTAATTGTATGCTCTTGTTCATTGTTACTGAAGCCACTGCAAGTTATTCCTTTTAATAGATTTATCCGCACGGTAAAAGCCACATTCATTTGTTGATGCTTGAAAGATTCCTATTCCATGGAATGTTCCCTTGCCGTCAAGGGTAAATATGTTATGGTCAATATTATTAGCTACGTATTGTAAAAATGTTCCTGGTGACATGGAAGCAGTGACCTCAGATGCGTCCTCAGTTACCATAATAGATTGTTTGAAGTTTGTAACTTTTCTGCAGCTGCTATAAACCTCAAGGTGACTCATTAGTTCTTCTATAAGTCATTTGGACCCGAATAAATGATCTAACTCCAAAGCAAGACCAATTGGGATTGGCATTAAAGCTGTTGCATTAAATCTGACTTAATTAAAACCTCTAAAAAGTTATCAGAAGATGTCGAAACTAATTAACTTTGGAGGATTTTATAAAAACATTTGTCCTTTACACGAATTTCTGCTAAGATCAGTCAAAATGATTCTTTCTACATCATTTTGTGTGTTGCTTTTTCTCTCCTTATACCATACATCATTGAAAATAATAGCCCCAAATTTATCTTGTAGTTTCTGCTTGAATTTCTTGATAATATACACACTTTTGCCTCCTGCCATCTCTTAGAATGCAATTCCTGCATGGAATCGAGCTTTGCATCTGCACAAACTTCAAGCAAGTTGCACAGAATTGCAAACCACTGCTAGAATCTTTCGTCAACTGATCGTCCCTTCTCACTAACAGGTAGTAAGCGCTTGATTGTCATGAATCGTTGTAGGCAAACTTTGTGATATCTGCCCTCATCTACAATCAAGTCGTTAGAACAAATTATTTGAGTGTACGCTTCGTTTCACCAGTCATCATTCCTTCTTTTGCACTGTTCAATTACGTTTCGGTGAAATCCAAGAAAAGTAGTTTGATGAAAGGGCTTTCTTGCTAGATTTTTCCTATCCTCGACTGAATTTCTCACATATAGGAAACAATGGGCTTTCGAATTAAACGGTGTGATGCTAGAGCGTAATCGATTGGTGCTCGGCGAGGATTCATTCAGAAAACTTGCTCTAGTAAGTGGTAGACTTCATTTAGTGTCAGTAAAATCTCTGCGACAGTTTTTATGAACTAAAATAAGTTCCTTCTCTTTGATTTTGGTATAAGTTGTTGTCAAAGAACATTGCGTTTCCTTATTTCGCTGAACTTAAGTAAAGAATCCATTCCTTTCTCCCCAAATTTAACTTTTGGGTTTTCTTTGTCAAAACTTTCCTAACATATGATGCATAACTCGGTGACACCTACATCTTCCATTCCATTCTAGAACAAGAATAATGCACGATATTCAGATTTCGTAAATTTTCAAACTTGATAAAATTTCGAGCAAACAAACATTCATAATGGCAGCTTTGTAGTGAAAACACTAACATTTTGTTGACTTTCTGTTTAAAGATTAGTTTAAAGCAAGGGCAAAATAATTCCAGAGATTTTTTTTTTTTTTAAATATATATATATTTTTAATTAATACTAATATTATGGCATACCACTATGATAAAGGATTCCAAAATGGACCGTACAGACTCAATAAATGAAAGTATGGAAGCCTCAAAACTGTCTAGCAATTTTGGATTTTTTATCAAAATTTCGCGTTAGGGTTTGGTCGATTTTGTAATATTTCAACAATTAGAATACCGTGATTTGAAGAAAAATCACAAAGAAATTTAATTGCATTGTCAAAAACATACCTCTAACGGAATGTCTAAACAGTTTGCCATAGAAAGTTACATATTTATATAGCGCTACCTCAGTAAAATGAAAATGCAAACAGAAAAACAAATAAACTTACTGCCCTTTTAAAGATCTTGCTCCACAACTTCCAGGTCTATTGATTTAATTCGTTATTCAGATTAAATAATTTGTTGTTATTTAACTATTTTATATTAATTTTTCTATATAAAAGGAATATTTCCTACCATTTGTTATTTTAAAATGAAATTAAGCAAGATTCACTCTAACAATCGAATATCGAATTTGAGCAACAACGCAATGTCTTCTTTAGCATCTGTGTCCGTAAAGCATTGTTTATTTGCATTTTTTTTCGCGATAATTTCGTAAAATAAAAAAAAATTTATTATATAGAATATGAAATCGCGATTCTTTTGATACCAAATACGTCAAGTTAACATTTTTCTTGGGTCTCACATTAAAATTACTACACTAAAGCCAACCTTGACCTCTGATAAAAGTCTTATTTATTAACTTGCTTATTGCCACTTATGAATGTTGTTCTTTATGAATATTTCCGCTTAAAGATTTCAAATGTAAACTGATACCATTGAAGTACTGGTCACCAGTGTGGTCACCAGTGTGGTCACCAGTGTGGCTCAGTTAATATTAAAACCATGAAAAATGTTCTTAATTATTCATTGGCAATTATCTGGAGATTCCGTCTTCAAAATAACAGGAAGGGCATCTCCCTGTTAAAATTCAACCAAAGAAGTTAGACAGTAATAGTTATAACTACTTTAACAGGACTTTAAAGAAGATAAGTAGTATTAGAGATATCCGGATATTTTTAGCTAAAATATGTATTAATAAGGTTAATATATGTAATATATGTTAAAATGTGTATTAATAAGGTTAATGGTGTAAGCAAAGCTAGCAATTGAAGAAGTGTAATAAAAACTATTGATGAAGTTAGCATTTTCATTGCAAAGCTTTCGCAATGTTTGTTAGCAACACTTATTTTAAGAAAAAGAGGCCTTAATTTAGCTCTATTTGAATTTAGCTAAAACTCACGTCAGTTATTGTTTATTACGAAGATGAAAGAAAGTTTTTTAACGATGTAAAAGTTATACCTACCTAATAATAAATTTATAACTCAGGATGAGCCGTGTGTAGCTGTTTACTTTAACTCTTTGGAAATAGCTACTCCCCCAGTCATTATAAACCAGAAAAAACTAGCTCCCCTAGACTTATAATAAACTAGGAAATAGTTACTTTCTTAGTTAAAAAAGACTCCCTTTCTCAGCTTAATAAATTAAAGAGCAAGTTATTATAAATTTGTCATCCAATTCACAGGAGAAAGAAAGCAGATAATTAGTGATATCCATCAAGGCATAGAAGATCACTGTCAAGAAAATCCAAGGCTTCGCATAAAGGGGATACCAGTGAATATGTGAAAAAACCTGTAGTGTGTCAAAAAAATTATAAAATGAAAAGTTGAACTATCCTGAGCTGCAAATATACCCGTTCCGTCAGAGGAAATGCAGCAGGTTGGGGTCGATGTCTGCAGTTTACCAGAAGTACATTGGTACATTTAGTCGTTTGCAATTGAATACTTCTTGAAATAGAAGAAAGCCGCTTCAAAATAAATCAACTAAATCGATATTTTATTTTTTGTACGGAACCATATGCAGACATGGGTGCACGAAAATCCAAATAAATGATCAAGAAAGAGAATTCTTCTAAGAAATTATTACCAAACTCCAAAAAGCTGGCGTAAATCAACATGTTATCTTGGCATATCACCCGAAAGTGTTTGACCTTTGCGAACGCCAAAATCTAACCATAAAAAATTCTGCTTTACAAGTTTTTAAATGCTAATTAATGTGAATGGCTAAACGTAATCGAAGGTGTTTATCATCACACCGCGTTAGCATCCATTTATCGACAAATTATCCGCTGCTTTTCTTAATGTATAACCAATATCCAACGTTGCTTATAGATGTGAAGCACAAACTGAATGATGACTAAAATCTTTTCAACATTAGCCATGGGCGATGAAACCAAACAAGAAGCTGGTAAAAACATTATCAAGACACAAGAAAAACAGCAGAAAGATTATAATCGCTGCCCTAAACTTCTATCTTAAAGTCAAAAATAACGTTTGGTTAAAAAATCAAAGAAAAGGAGATAAAAAAGGTGGGAAATTTTTTTATCAAATGTACTGGCCCATATTTTATTGAAATACAGAAAGGACTATGTGTATTAAAAATCGAACCTGGTGTTTTCTTGCCAAAGAAACACAACATTGACCTTCTAAAGCCATATCTTTTAGCTGCAAGTTACCAATTAAAAAAAAAAATGATTTTCCACTCGATAAAAAAGCCCTTAAATGTGCATAACGATGAGCATAAATCTAGTACATTTGATTCAACTAGTTCGAGTAAAACAACGGATGAATCCTTTGAAATCATCCTTGTAAAAATTTTTCAAAGTCCAGCGGAGCTTTTATTGACCTTCAATCGACTGTCTCGAACTTGTTCGAAATTCAATTAGCTCTTAAAACAAACGTCAATTGCTTCCCCAAATTAATCTCAAATTTACGGAAAAAGAGTACAAAAAGTTAGGACAGTACAGCAAAAAAATGAAAACTTGAGTTAGAAGAATCCTCAACCTCTTTGGAAAACACAGTGATGTTGCACTCCTGATTGCTAAAGCAGTAAATAACAGAAAATGGAAATCTTCTAGGCTGCTTTTGCAAACCCAAAATCATTCGATGTACGGAATTTCCAAAGTTTATTGAAAAAATTCCAAAAGTAGCTTCCGAACCCAATTATTATGGTCGATGAATTACCAAGTGAATCACTAATCAAAGAGGAGTAGTTCTGGATTCGCAAAGAGCTCTACAACTAAAAAAAACTAAGATTCCCATATTTTACAATCCGAGAGCCCCTGGTTAAATAATACTCAAAAAATTTCGGATATACTTTTCCAACCAGTGTATCAAGATAATATCCAGCTTTTATATGATGTTGGATCACATTATTTTCTGTTTTTGCTTAAACTGACATATTCAGATCTTTCATTGTTTGTAATATACCTAAATCATTCGTCAGTGCAATCGCTATATTAGCTTTTAAATGTTTTTTGTCCTTTCACTATCGCGTCCGCTTTAGAAACCCTGGATGGAAAGTCACCTATATAGGCTATTTTCGATGTAAAAGAAAAAACGCTACAACACTTGAATAAAAACATTCACCACCGTTTCCAAAATTAATACAGAAATAACAACTTTAAAAGAAACATTCGGAAGATTTTATAGTACATTGGCACTAGGTTTTTTATTTACACTAGCCTTGTAATAATCATAAAATTTTCTTAATTTTTATTTCAAACTTTGTTTATATTCTTTTGAAAAAGTATGCATAAAAGCAAGTGTTCATTTTTACAGCTAGAAGCTTTTTGAAAAATTTATGTTTTGCCGCCAAATATTATGATTTTCTTGGGTTGTTTATTTCTATTTCCAAGCTTTGAAAAAATTGAAAAGTATTTTAAATTCGTTCAATTGCTTCGAAAACCCTATATTTTTTTGTCTTTGATAGCAAAAAGGGCTACAAGCAATTTTCCGGCAGTTTTTCGGGATAAATAATATAAGTATGTATATGCCAAGTTCGTTTTTATTTATGATTTATTCTCACATTGTAAACTAGAGCATTATTAAAGACTGGCGTTTTCTAGAATTGCACCCATATTATATAAGACTTCATTTTTGTCGCGATATCCTATTATGTGCGCGATATGTGCAGTGAGGGAGAATAAGGGAGTTTATACTCCGAAGTGAGAGGACCTACGGCCCTTGAGGCGCTTCCCAGACGGTTTTTTTTGTCAAATTTGAAGCACATAAGACTTCTCTTAGATTAATAATTGAAAATTGTATATCTACCTGATTGCGTAGAATAATAGTTGGTATTTGTATATCTACTTGAATGCTACTTCGCGTAGAATAATAATTGGGAATGGGGAACTAGCGGGATGTTTATACTCTGGAGTGGGGTGAGAGTTGGCTTCGTAAGACCACATAACGCCTCCCATTTGGTATTTTGTGTGTTCTCTTCGGTGCCCACATCTCCACTGTCTGCAGCTCCAAAACCTTGGTTGTTTTCATTTAGAGGTCGTGTATCAGGCCAGGTTATACCAAATGATGGTTGAAGGCAAGTACCTTACAACTGTGCGATAAAAAAGTGTTGACATATATTTTCGCACACATCGTAAGCAGCTACGTCTTCGTAGAACGTCACCAGATTGTAGGGTTCACATCGCATTGCTAAAAATTGATAGATACAGAGAAGCGTGTGCGTAGACTTTGCCTGTGTATTGTGTGATGTGTGAATTGGATGAGTGAATTGTATACCCACCATAGATGAGGAGGAAACTATGGATGAATACATGGAGAAAATTATGCCTGCTGAGTCTGAGAGCCTCACGTATGAAGACATCGGGCAAATACTACTTGCTGCGGTCGTCACAGATAAATAAATCAAGCATGATGAGTTTGAGACACTCATGGATAAATACAACGAGCAGGCTGAGTTTGAGGCTCTCAAGGATGTCGGTAAAAACATCCCCAGAAAGTCTAGAAACTGTTAAAGAAAGTTTGCTGAAACCTCTTTGGCCTTCTGCGCTTAAGTCGCATGTGAAGGAGGAAAAACCGCCTCTCAATGATATCGTTAAATACATCCTTGGGGCTGATAAAAAAGGCTGTTGAAACCTCTCTGGCTTTCTGCATTTGAGCCGCGACAGGTGAAGTAGGAAAAAACCACCTGCCACTAACCAGGGGAGGAGTGACCTTGAATAAGGTCAAACATGATCCAGGCGTATACTGCGCTCTAGTGTTCGACAATGCCCTAGTACTCCACCCAGACAGGAGCTACATGAAGAAACAATTGTCTGGAAAGAGGTCAAGGAAGGTGTTGATGGTCGTCTATTCGATATTCGGGCGGGAATATCTGGCCTATATTCGTAGTAAGCTTCGCACACTTCCCGAACAGCACAGTGAACCGGGGTTGATGTTGGAACCAGAAAAGGACGGCGAGTTTGTGAACTGTTTCGTCAACTACGTCGTCAACCACTTCCGCTACAAGATGATCCGAACAAGTAGTGGGTTCATCCGGAAGCCCCAGCAGAAACTGAAAGGCTTAGAAAAGAAGTTCACAAATGCAGGTTGCTCACTGAGGACATTTCCGCCCTTAAGAATGCCCTCAAGGTTAAGTTGATTGCTCTCGCTGCTCTGAGTAACACCTTATGGGACAGTGGGCTATACAAGACTAGCACAAATGTCTCTATGTCTTATCATAACAACCATGCTGAGAAGACATCCAATCGACCCGCCAAAGATGAAGCATATTCACCTACTGGATGGCTTTGCTGTACAGGCCTTGTACGACCTTCAATCTATTATTGTTAATTATTTTATAATTTACATATGAAAAAAAAAATTGTTGGTCTATATTAGTGTTTATTAATATACAATTATATTGATATACAACTATGTAAGCGTTACCAACGTTAAATAAATAAATAAATGAATGAATGAATCAAAGAATCCTCATACGGCAAGGAAGGAACTCGGACTACTGCAGCGCAAAATCCGTTGAACAGAGGCGAGGGAAATCCTTATTACATTCGCAGTTAGGGGTATATCCTCGACTATTGGACTCTGGCTGTGTGGTCAGGCTCTTGTGGGGAGTGATGGTTCGCTATGGAGACCACGATCTTCAGCCAGAGCGATTGACACCGATCGCTTCGGAAAGAGGCTCAAAAGGGAAGATATTATATCAACCCTAATAAAATACATAGGTGTTTGGAAGCCGGCTCAGGTCGAGTGTAAGTATGGAACAACCAAGACGCCACAACAGGAACAGGCGAACATCACTATTTGGATATGCGAGTAGCATATCTAGCATGCGAAGACTACTTTATTGGCGGGTTTGGTAATGTGATTGACCTTGCTCTCCAGTGGGTGTTCACGAAAAGCATGATGTTTTTCAGTTCCCGGCATCGAAGCAAGATGGATTAGTATAATGGCGTCCGGAATTTTTTTGAGATTTATCTAGCTGGAAATGAAATATCCCTGATTACCTCATCAATTAGTGATTGTTTTTTTTTTTTTTGGTTTGCTGCCAAAACTCCTTGTCAACTAAATAAAGTTAGCTGATTAAAAGAGTTCAAGGAGTTGAAAAAAAAGATATGGAAGAGTGATAGTAAGCTTATTATCTATGACGACTCAATTGCTAAATGTGTGATTGTTATTCACTGTGGCAGAAATAATTTGAGCGATCATTCACCTTACTACTACTCTTCCATCAATTTAATTATTTCTGCTATTCTTCCTCGTGCTGGTCATTTTTTCGCTAGTCGAGTGGCTCAGAAATGTGTTCTAAAATCAACATCACATTCGCCGATCACCCGAATTGGCTTGATAGGTCTGGAAAAATTTAGGAAAAATTGTTTTGGATCGATGGCCTACATCTTAATAAACAGAGTAGCCTTAAATTGGCAATGGAATTTAAACTTGCGCTTTATCTCAAAAGGATAGCAGGTAATAATTATTAGTCATGCTAACCATCTTGAAGTGTTGGGAGGAGAAAGCGGGTTGTCAAAGAAACCATACCCTATTGTCGTTTTGAACTTCCTGCTTGATACTCTTCCACACCTGTTGATGATAGTCATGTTTCTTATATCGCGAAACCCACTTTTTCCAAGTCGTGTCATTCTCGTGCGAAGAAGTTAAGCCGGGTACGTAATGTTGTGAGCTATATCAAGCGGAAAGCAAACATTTTTTGTGATCGGGGTGACTTATTTGTACCTGTGGGTGACTGAGGGGAGTGTGTGGTCAACGCCATAAAGAAGTATATCCCTGTGGCAACAATTGGTTCTTTGTCAGTTCCCTCCACTTTGAGTTTGGCCATTATTATCCCTAATTATTTCGATAAATTTTTTTGTGGAAATTTTTTGGATGATAGTGGGCTTTCTTACATGGGTGGGAGGTGTCTTGAGCCAGTTGGACGCATGTTTTGTACGTTGGCAGGACTTTTACAAGTGTTGCCAGCTGAGATCCTTTTGAGATTTTTTATTTTTTCAATAAATTATTTTATACCATTTTCTAAACTTTTATATACTTTACTTAACTCAAATTTTTATATTAATTTTATTTTCAATTTTTTTAAACATTTTATTTATATATTCTTGTTTTTACACTTTAGCAACAGTTCTTGTTCTTCGAAGGTAGGGTGATTAGTATTACTTGAAAAGGATTTCGCTGCTTGTCGAGGTTAGACATAGCTCGCCCAGATCTGTCGGTTAGAATAACCTTCATATTTCATGCGTAAACAGATTAGCGTAAATTATTGCCAGCTACGGTTCTCCCTGCAGTGCACATGGCCTGAACTTTGACCTCCACATAGCTATCGGAGAAATTGATAAAGTCTCACTCTGCACCCGCTTCGAAAAGAAGCTCGCTTGTGTGATCCAGGTCACTCTTGGTTTCTACGAACTTTTGGCAAGTTTTAATCAAATCAGTCTGTTTTGGGGGCACCAACCAAAGAGCTGCACGTTCGGGAAGATGGTTATCATGATGGCTCCTCTCATAAACAGCTTCCATTTCGGTCTTTTTTGGTAAACAAGTGGACATGTATAACAGGGACGTATGCTGACATATTGGCGCGCAGAGGTAAGTCCGGCAAATTCAAGATTCATGAGGTTTTCCTTGGTGGTTGCTGTTTGAACCGTAAACTTCAATCTTTCTTTTAGGGGTTCCTTCATGGCGAAAGCCTCTGAGACGGCTTGTTGAACCATTGGCGGTTCAGTCTTGGCAACGCTTTACTTTACAGCAAATGCCATACTTTTGATCCCGCTCCAAAGATTTCCAAAGAAGCCTGTTCCTCCTTGCATGAAATGGTAATAACAATGAAGAGAGTGACTGCTTTTCGTAACGGTAGTAAGCTTTATTGCGACTCTCATTTCATTTTGCGAATGCCAACTCAAAAACTTAGGTCGTCTTGGTTGGAGTCTATGCTCTCGTGGTGTATTTCTCTAACATCAACCTCGATTGATTATAAGGAGTGTGTGTTCAATTGGTGAGCTTAGTTGTTAGATCTACTAGCCCTCTAGTCGGTTATTCTACCAGGACTGGCATCCCCAAGTGGAATTCTTTGCCGAAGTGGGCCCTGATAACTTACCGCGTTAGTTATTGCGATGGATGATCTCATCGTAGCCTTATTCACTGAGACCGTGAGGTTTTTGTTTTCAAGTGTCTTATTAATTGCGACCACTAGCATGAACGCAGAGTCATAGTTCCCATGAGTTAAGCGGACTTCTTTTGCAGGAAGAACCAGTAGGTTGTTCTTCTCTGTAACATTATAAAAAGTGTATGGCATGGTAACGCTGATTAGAAACACCTCCAATCTGCTGTAAACGACCGGTTTCAGCTAGTTTGACTGAGTAATTTCCTGTTCCATGTTGTCCTGATAAAACAGATTGATCTTTGTTTGGTGGAATAATGATAAACAGTGCTGTTTTTTTATCTTAGTAGGGTTAGTCTCTAAGAGAGGTGGTATATTTCTCTGCTTATTTAAACTTCCTGCACGGGGATTTAAGCTGTCTTGATTGGTTTAAAACTTCCCATGCCTCGTCGTGAGTTCCTTGTTTGCTCGTCGTGCCTTACTTCATTTTCCATGGTTTGTTGCTCAGTACCACTTCCCTGTTACTGCTATGTTTCGTCGCCACTATCTCTTATGCTCAGGTGATCGCCAAGATTTTGAGCCAGCGCATCAACAGAATCTTCTTTATCGGATGATAGTGGTTTAAAACTTGTCCACCTTTTTATTGGTGGGGACGGCTGTACTCTAGGAGTCCACAGTATTGATCTACTGACTGAAGGCTGCCATTTTGACCCCCTAACTGTGGTCTAATACACTTGGAAAACTTCGAAGAGGCTACCCCCTGCTACCGAAACAAATCACCGAGCTCTGCAACTCCAGGTGGAACCTGGGATTTTGAAACTTAACGATATAGTGTAGAGCTGTCACGAGGTTGTTATCTTCAGTTAGGTAACCTTCGAGTTCAATGTCTTCGCACTCGTTAGACCCTACACTGCTACCTCGTAACTTAAGACGTATGTCGGTGGGCCTCTCTATTTCAAGTTTGGAAGGTGACGGAACTAAAACATGCCATACTAGATCTTATACTTCAGGTATAAGATTAATGCTTAATTTTATCGCACTGTCGGCATCTTGCATTTAAGTTTGAACATCTGAAGTGGGTAAATAGAATAGTCTTTACCAAGTGCAGTCAAATGCTCCTCTAGTGTTGCTTGACGTTGAATCATCTTTTTCACCTTTTCTCGTTTCTTCTGAGCAAGCTCGTGGCGAAGTATTGCTTTGTCTTGTTTTTTCTTGAAATTGTCTATATTCGTTCGAGTTGAATGCGCTTGTGTGTGTGATTTAGCAATCTTGTTTATGATTACTTCCAACAAGTCTGCGAGACCACCGGTGGTGAGAACACGTGTCTTTATCAAAGTATCATTACTCATTTTAAACAATTATGTCAATGTATATATAATGGAATTCCAGGTACATAACTATTAACGCATCCAGCATGGATTCTCAAATGTGGACCGACATTGTGCGGTAAAACAACGTTTATTCAGGAGCTCCTACTCAACCCACATCCCCAATACAAGCACACTACCTTTTTGCTTACCCGACAGACCAAACAGCGTATTGCAAGATTGTAAGCGCGTTCAAAGCCAGAGTCTTCCCGGTTACGATTTAAGCTGCTATTACCGAAAAGTCGATCGAGTTCGACCCGACAAAGAAGAAAATTTTCATCGTGGATGAAATGATAGAGGAGGCAGAGCGGTCGAAGTATTTCGGCTACCTGATCAGGGAAGGGAGTCACCACTACAATACGACACTTATCCTCGAACCTCGCTGGTGTAATGGAAGTGGAGATGCACGGCGCTAGCGTTAACAAATGGACTACATGTGCCTCTTTCTGTTTCCGGCTGATAAAAAAGCAATCCAAAGCTTCGGTTATCAAATAGCCATCTGTGCTACCAGACGATATATGCAGGTCTATAATGACGCAACCATTGAACAATATATAACCCTCGTAGTTGATTTATCTCACTCACATTGTAACGATCTAGGACTGCGATTTAGATGTGGAGAGTGGGGCCTCATATACCCAAATGCAGCCGAGCTATAACAATGGTAAACAGACTTCATGGACATGCTGAAAAGCCCACTGGCACAACAAAAATCTTGGGAAGCAGGAGGACTTGGGCCTAAATGACACCTGGGCACCTTTTTACCGAGGATTGACCCAGGAGAGCGTTGACCTTCCGGTGCTTCTTGTCCTAAAGGAGAATCCGGCGAGCGAGGGCTAGCTGGCCATTCTGGGCCAAAAGGACAACCCGATGAGCGATGGATAAAAAGCACTTCTGGTCCAAAAGGAAAACCCAGAGAGCAAGGAGCTGATGAGAAAAACATTTTACACCAAATGGAAATCTTACTGAAAATAAGGACTGATTATTGCTCACTCCGTTGACGCTTCTACGTGACGGCTCAGCTTGTGGCTACACAACGCAATATTGAAGGACTTTCCGGAGAAATACTGTGTTCTGTATATCAATGCAGTCTATGACTATTGGAACAGGTTTGCTATGTTCATCACTGAAACACTTCCAAAGGAAGGTCACGGGAGCATAAAAATCGGAAGCAAGGTGGCTCTGTGTTTTGAGACGAGAGATCCTAAAAAGCCAAATCAGTATGTCATGACCGTTGAGATGATGAAAGGCCAAGAACGGGAGCCGCGTAGTATATATGGAGCCGAACGACGATGTTAAAGAAATAGTCACTGTAGGATTCTTCAAAAAAATGTTGGTAGCTGAGTGAACACGCTTTTTTTATAGTGGATTGTCTAAAGTTCAGGCTTAAAATTAGAAATTGAAATTAAAGTTTGTGTGTGTGTGTATATATATATACACGGTTACACTTTCTTATATCGATCATGCCCATAGAGCTAAAGGTCAAACAAAACAAGGACAATCGAGCAAAACCATTTTTCTAAAATTCAATACATGAAAGCAACTTGAAATAGTAAAAAGAGAGATAACTAATTGCACAAAAACCAAGGGTCCGTTTATGTTTCATCACAATTATTACATTCAAAACAAATAAGTGACTGATGTTACAACGAGCGACAGTATAGAAAAAAATTATTAAAAAAAAAAAAAAAAAAAATCCGGATCAGAACTCAAAAAGAACTCAAAAAAACCAAATGGGGTGGGGGGTGGGGCTTGTTTTGGTCCTATAGAACCCCCAAACTCCGAAGTATAAACTCCCCACTAGTCCTCATTGCCACTTATTAATCTACGCAAAGTTTTCACGAGGGCCGTAGGTATACCCTTTGGCGTATAAATTCCCAGAATCCGTGCCCCCACCGCCGGGAGGCGCCACGAACGCCGTACATCCTCTTACTTCGGATTAAACCCCCCCCGCAGTAAACAGAGAAATGCAGATAATAACGTATATGTCGGAAAATTTTGATACCATTTAAAAACTTCTTACCCTTTTGAATCTGTCTGTACATTCCCTTGTATTCATTGTGAACTTTTCATGACAAGGGAAATATGTTGGATATTTTTCTTGAAGTGGCTAAATCAAAAAATAACGAGACATATAAATGTGAAATGCACCAAAAAAATACAATTTTCAGAAAATTTTCCACATCTATTACTTCTTCTTGTTGAAGTAAAATTCATCGTTAAAGCATTTTCAGTTTAAATTTTAAAAAGGCATCAAAAACCAATATAAAAATTTTTGAAAATGTATAAAGTGTTATGCTATATTTAAAATAACAAACTGTCTCTCAAAAAGCAACCACCCAGAAATTTAAAACCCTAAAATAAACCGGGAGAGCAAGTGTTCTATTATGTTTTTCAATTGACTCATTTACAAGAGAATACTTAATTCCTTGTCAAAATTTATATAAAAGTATTGACAAAGTACTAAATTTTGTCCATCTTTTCCAAGGACGCTTTTCTCTCATTATGATTACCAATTTTAAGGCCGTAGTTTAGTTTTATGTCTTTAACAGTATTTACTGTGAGTTTTGAAATATAGATTTACTTACGGTGTCTTTCCATTCATTATACTCCACCCTTTGTGCAGAACTTCCCATACATCTTTTTCTGTATTCTGTTGCGCCGATGCCTTGCTTCCACATATCAATGTAGTGTTTTCCCTTGAAATGAAAATATTCTGTTATGCCTATATTTAAGAGGGTAAATAAATCTTAATCACAAAAGATTTATATTCAGGTATTAGAGGTAAAATTCATCAATGAATATAAAAAACTAAGTATCAAAAAAGAGATCGTAATGTTTCAGATACTAAAATAACTGATGACACCACCAATACAAATTGAAGACTTCATAGAAAATTTATCCAGTTTTTTTCAAAAATTTAAAAAAAAAAGAAAAAAAGTTATTCATAAAGATAAAATTTGGTGACAATTTATTTCAAAAAATTCGAAAGAATTGCTACGTAAGATATTGAAAATTTGCGGGTAAAAATTGTGTTTTCACTACTTTTATATAACACTATTTTAATATTTGATATAAGCCACACCGATAATTTTTAAAATTTAAATCATGGGAAAATTTTATCTTTTGCTGATGATACTAAAGATAAAGATATGGTGATAGTTTTGATAACATACATCTGTGTATTGATTTTGAAACGAAATTATTAGTTGAATGGTTAAGCGCAAACCAACTTTCTATAAGTGAATCCAAAACTGTGCTATTGGATTTTAGAGCACCTGATGTTAAATTACCTGTTAATTTCAATATAAATTATATTTTCCCAAGTGATATTTATTGATGAACATTTTTCTTGGAGCATTCGTATTGAAAACTTAATCAGCTTAACGCACTAGAACAACACCTAAGTTACGACGTTTTGCAAACACTTAAATTCGTCTACCAGTTTATTACTCTCTCTTTAAATCGCATCTAATTTATGGCTGTTTATGTTGACAATTCTCAAATCAGGATCTGATAAACAAGTGATATGTGTTACGAAGAAAGTTAGTTAGAATTATGAGTTTTCTAAATATAAATGACAATGCTTCACCAATTCTTTATTTATATAATTCATCAAAAGTTAACGTTTTTGATATATATCTATACATATTTTTTTTTGACTAATACGATAAACATGCGTCATAAAATGATCAACGAGAAAAATGTGTCATAAGACATAAAATAAATATCAGATTCTTCAAGTGCAAAATGAAAGATTTTTCAAATAAAAGTTCCAAACATGCATTGTGTCTAAGATATTTGAAGTATAGGACTTATCAATGACTAGGAATAATTTGTAGTCTTCTTTCCAGTTTTATGCGTTTATGCTTGTCAACAAATCCTAGAGATCAAATTTTAATACAACTAGAATTAATGACATCTCTCCTCTTTGTAATTGCAGTATAGAAACTGAATTAAAATTCACTGATTAGTGCATTATCATTTCTTTGCTTCGCAGAGCAATACTCTTCTTGTGACAAAATAGTAACAAAACTGTTTCTTAACCTAAGAAAATTTAACTTCACAAATCTTTTTTTGCCCGGTAATAGTAAATATTACCCTATTAGATTAAGGGATTTTTAACACCAACTTTCCGGCAATTTGAAAAAAGACAAAATTTGACGTGATAATACAAAACATGCAATTGTCGCGTTTAGTAAACAATTTTCATTCAACACAAACAACATCTGGTTTGTTTTCAAACAACGTCTGCCTTGTTTCCAAAGTTAATAATTCGTTTTTTAGTGCTAAAATTAATTTTATAGGCGTAAAGCTTTCATATTTAGAATTGTTTTCTTATTGGTGTGTAACTAAAATCATGTTTTTATCGTTTTGAAAAGGAAATTAATTTCCAACAAAACAATGACTATGACAACCTGTAAAAATACTTTTGTAAGTTATTGTTTAAAAAATATTTAAGTTTTTGTTATTTTGAAAAGAAAAGTCAGCAGTAGAGCAAACAAAACTTTTGCTAAGATTTACTTGGTGTTCGGAAAATGAACTTTTTTTTTTTTTTTTTTTTTTTAACAGTAGATTATGTAAATGTAGGCCAATGTATGTTAGACATATAAGTATTGATAAAGGTTGTAAACCTATTGTTAATTGTTGTTGGAATTGTCAAATTGCTAAAATAAAAACCAGAAAAGTAAAATTTACTGGCAAAAAAAGTTATAATTTTGGGTAACTTTCACCTGAATTTTTTTTTATATATTTCTCTTCAAGGAAGGTTGGAATATATTAAGGGCTGAAATTTCCATAATTCATTGAGAAGGTTCATCAACTGTTAGCTAATCCCATTGCGATTTGAAGCAATATTTAATGCACTAAAATAATGTGGCAAAATATACAAAAATAATAAGTCGCCGTCACACTGTTGTTCTTCCAGAGACTAAACTCTCTATAGATGAATAAAACGTGTCCGTTCAAAGAAGCCAGCAGTTTGCATAGATACTTGCTTAAAAAACCCAAAAATTTGGTGTAAAAGCTATGGGCACTTGCTAGTATTTCAGACCATGTCTATGATTTTGAAGTATATGGGGGCTAAGCAACCATGGCCCTCCACCAGGGAGCACACCACTTTCAAAATGTGGAGAAAGTGATTATGTTGTAATGCAAATAGCAAATGATCTAAAACCAAATAATCATTTTTATTTTTTCATGAATATTTTTGCTCACCAGAACTGATAGTTTACCTGAAAAGGAAAAAAAATTATGGGTTGTTGCAACCTTGAACAAAAATAGAAGTTGTGTATACCCACTGCAATCAAAAGCTTGCTTTCAAAAAGAAGGAAGAGGATCGATTGTCGAGATCAAGGATAACATATCACAGGTATGTTCTTACTAACCGGTTTAATAATAAACCGGTTTAATAATAAACCGGTTTAATAATAAACCGGTTTTGACAATATCAAACTTCATTAGTTAGGTACTTGTTGATAAATGCAAGTGTTATGACGGAAAGGCAAAAAAGAAAATTGAAGTGGATTGACCAGCGGCTTATAATAAATTCATGGGTGGTGTTGATAAGGTGGATATGCTTCTGTCAATATACCGCACTAAATTACGAACCCGAAAGTGAAGTGGTACCATTATATCGTCTTCCAACTGATGAGTTTAGCAGTGATAAATAACTGATTAGTTTACAGGCAGATTTTAGAAATTATTTCCTTGTTAAATTTCTCACGGTCTCTCCCTCACTCATTGGCGGTTGCCCTCTAATTGAACACGCTGAAGGGGGTAATTTACCAAAAGGCTAAATCTTTGAAATTGAGTCAGGTACCAATGGACATATATTGTGACAAATAAAATCACTGGCCGGTGCTGATTGATCTCACTGATGCACAGCGGTAAAAATTTCTAAGCTGCAAAGACCGAACCAGAATTCATTGTAACAAATGCAAAGTTTATTTGTGCGTAATAGGATCAACCTGTTTTTCTTTGTTTCACCATGAATTGTATAAGCAAATTTTTGGGGCACTATCTATCTGTATTTTAACTTTGCTTGTACTTTAGTTAGAACTGTGATATAAAAGAAATTAACAAAGAAAAATTAAGTTTCAAATATTTATTCTAAAAATTCCTTAAGTGCATGATGTCCACATGTGTGGACAAAATATACCTCTAGAGGGCGTGACAATCTTTAAAATTTTTTTCGCATAAATTATTTTTTATAACCACTCACACGTGCTAGCCAAATATCTTAAATTTTGCATGTCATTAGGACGTTTATTCATTAAAGGATTAAAGTGTCACTGTATTTTATTTTGAACAATTAGGCATATAACAAATTTTGATCAAATATTAGCATATTGTATAACTTAAGGCAAGCTAAGTTGCAAATTACAAACTTCATCGTACTCAAACAAGACAATGCAATTAAAGCTTGGCTAGATAAAAGATCAAATGGCTTTAGTTTTCTCAAAAACACATAAATTAATTAAATTCAAACCCCATTAGAAATATTTGTTGAGGGATCTGTTTGGTGAATTATGAACATGGAAATACTGTCCGTTAAAACAACTGCATGCTTCTTCTACTTAAAATTACCGCTTATTTAATGTAGTCTTGTAGGTAACCCACCTGTGCTTCGTATGGGATCACGCAGTCACCGTCTTTATAAAATGACGTTTCGTTCACGATTTTTTTTTTGTAGCTATCTTGATGATTGCACCAAAGTTTATCTACAATTTGATAAAAAATCTGCCATCATAAACATATTAGCCCATAATATACAGTTGCTAGGTGGAATTGGGTGGTTATTATTACATACCATATATATATGCAATAATGCCTAGAATGTTATGCCAGTTAATGTGGCTTTATAACACTTTTATTTTAGTTGCTAATGGAGCAATTTCTTTAGGTTAAGAGCATGCTTTGTGAAATTTGGATTATTATGCTTTACCACGTAAGAATTGGGAAGATGATTAATTTGGAAACGGCATAATAGCTTGTTGTTTAGCCAAATGATAAACAAAAGGCAAGTTGGAATGATCAAAATTAAAAAAAAAAAAAAATAAAAAGTTTTATCAAATTTTAATTATTAAAAATTTAGAAGGCACCACTATAAGACTTAGATTCAGAGGGTGAGTTAGATTTAAACACACCTGTATTATGCTTAGTTTCAGATGCAGAAATGGAATCTCAGTTTTGGGTTTTTATTTGCAGTTTTAGTGTTAAAAACAAATTTAAAGAATTTAATTCTTCCTAAAAATAAATTTCACGGGTAAAAAATTAAATATAACAAATGCGTTTACCTGTAACGTAGTACTCCTTGTTTTTACAACCTGTAGCATATTTTCCGTTTGAAGACACGTTTCCAACAATGTCTGGGTCGACATGAGTAGTAAATAACGCATGACTAATGCCGTTTTGTTCAACTGACTTTAATAGGTCAGAATAATCAGCACCGCTTATATTATCCCAAGTTGTGAAGAATTCGACATTAACCTTTGGAATCTTTGAGCTGATCATAATAAAATATAATTATTAAAAAGGGAATAAAATTCTTTAGCTTAATCTGTTCAAAAAGTTTCATCTTTGATCAAAAATATTTTATGATAATATAATTACGATAATTCATTACAGAAAAACAAATAAGATTTATAACGATTTTATTAGATATTTATTGATAAAACGTGATCCGATCGTATTTATGCAGTGATGAAAAATTTTGTTAAAAAAATCACTGGGAAATTCCCAGCTAGAATAATTCCACCCAACAAATTGATTCTCGGAAAACTTTCACCAAATAAATTTTGAGCTAAGTCAATTCCCACAAACTGAGCTTACCAGTGTATATTGTTTTAGCTCAACTGTATATTTTGGACATAAAAAGATATTTTCTGATTCGTTAGCCAAGAAAAAAAAAAGGTAAAAAAGTTTTTCATGACAATATCACTATAATTTGACAAAAATTTATTTAAATGCATATAGAATAGTAAACTTTCATCAACGTTGATTTACAAAAATTTATAACAACAATAAAGTATGAATATATTATCTATCTATTCAAAAAATTTTTCTCAGATATGTTAGTTGTTGGAATTAAGCCATAATTGAACGCGAACCGCGGAGCTGTTAGAGGAATATCTAAGAATGAACAATGGATATATTTTCCGTAGAACAAATCCTCATTTAACCTCAAAAACATAAATTTGCTTTCGTTTCACTTTCTTTATGCAAATTAAACTTTTAAATAGTGTAGCCAGCATTCGAAGTTGAAAAGGAAATAATTTAAGACTAACTTACTAGAATGGATTTAAAACTTTGAAATGACGTATCTTTGCCCCGCTTATAACAACACTGTTAAATTTGGTGACAACGACATTATTATCTTGAGTTGTAGCCATCGGCTCAATATCGGTATGATAACAGGCTTTTCCCATTCCCACCGTAATTTCGTTGCTTTTCAGAACGGAGGTAACTGTATTGTAGTTAAATACGGCGATGAAAGGGGTAGATGTTTCCCCCATAACCACGTCTTTTATAGTTGTGAAGTTTTTAGCGGGCTGATATCGCAAAGGAATGAACTCACAGCTTACTTTGTGTATACCCAAAAATAACAGAATGAATTCCCACTACAAGTGAGATACAATGATTAATTAATAAATCGAAAGGGTCATAGATTATCGTGGTAATAAATCAAAGAAAGCAAAAATATTTCATTGCATTTAGGAACAGTCGTATTTAAGTAATTTATTTTAAATATGTTTCTCCGATAACAGAATGAAAATGAAATTTGGCCGACAGCACAGTCATTTGAAAAATACTAGCTAATCCATAAATTTCATTAATTGTATATAACATGCATAATGAACATCTTACATTTAAGCACCCTTAATATTTTACCCGAATATTTCATTAGGAAAAGAAAATATTGAATAGGTAACAATAATGTTTAAAAAAACAAAATTTTGTCCTAAATCAGTTTGTGTGGAAAGGCTTCAAGTTAGTTAATTTTTCTCATCAACTATTCTAAGAAATTTCGATGCGGTTATATAGAATATTTGATATAATTTTTCCAAAAAATCACTAAATTCTCCTTTCTCCACGGTCTATTTATATGATGATTCTATTTATCTATGCTTACACATAATGATGTTTGTTTGCGTTCTTGTTAGTGTTTGTTGTATTTTCTGTCTAAACAATTTCACGATATTGTGTTAAATACTATGCTGAGTTATGTTAATTATTAAAAGGATAAAAAAAAATATGGCGCAAAATTTAAATTTAAGTACCGAAAATAACACGGAAAACTCGTGTATTTTAACCGAAATTATGGTTAACTAGGTGTTTAAGTTGGAAAAAAAAAGATAATAATAAAAATATTCGAAAGTAGGAGTATGATTATTAGAGTTCATAAAAAGTAAAATTTCGGAAAAGCAGATTAATTTATTAATTTATTTATTTAAGGGCAGACACTTTCGCGATTTTTAACAATTTTCGCGAAATTTTCTACCCGCGAAATATTTCTAGTCAATAAATCACGAAAGTTTTTTCTCGCGAAATTGGGGCTAATTATCAATTCGCGAAAATTTTTCATGAGAAAAAGTGTAAATTCTCGCCCTAAGAAGCACCCATCAGTGAAAAGTTTTAGTACACAAATGGGGGATTTGAATTAATAGGCGAAGCTTTGTATTATGTTAATTTTTTACTTACACTCGCTTTTAAAATCACTACAGTTCAATCATCAGGTATAACACTTGTGTGATTACATTTGATGCTTCCTTTCTCTTTTTTGTTGGGACTGCAAACATCTCTCTGATATCTGTAGTACTAGTGCAAGGCGTGCTTAATGCTTTTTTAAAATTTGAATTGAAGCTTTCGAAAATATTTTTTTATGCGAAATTGAAGGACTTTTTTAAATCGCGAAAGTCACAATAAAAACTGTCATTCACAAAAGTTTTCGGTGTAAATTTCGCGTATTTATTTCCTCGTGAAACCTTCTACGCGCGAAAGTTTCTGCCATTAAGGTATATAAAATTTAGAAATATTGTAGTATGTTTTTAAAAGATTTAATTGTTTTTTTTTCAGCGAACCTGAAAAGGTTGTTAATTTTTAAAAGTTAAAAGAAAGCTGGATTTTGTAAGCATGTTTCACACATGGTGAATATTAAACTAGGTGAGTTTGTTTCGTGTTAAATATTCTGATCCTGCCGAACATCAAAAACTAATTATCTTATCGCATCTTCTATATGAAATATAAAAAATAACGTATTTTACAATATCCAACTGCCTACTTATCAAAAGTGTATTTTACAATGGCCATTTCGAAAAAAAAAATCATTCAAATCCTAAAAAATGAACGGATCGAGATAATAAAAGAGATAAACACTCAAATCAACGAATTAAAAGCATCTCTGGAAATGGCATACAATAAAATAAAACGTCATTAAAGTATCATTACTAACGTATAACTATCAGATCTAAAGCTGAGTTGGCACAGTGGTAGGACGTTTGACGCCGGAGCAAAAGGTTACGAGTTCGACTGGCGGAAATTCATTTCCATGTTATCTCTGAGTTTCTGAGCAAAACTCATTGCGTAATGCAACGACAGCTCAAATTGGTCGGGTTGTTTGATTGAGTGAATTTCGTTGACGCAAATGGGCGTTCTAAGTACTCCAAGACCCGCCATGTGGGCCCATCTGGAAATATTGTCTTGGTAATTTGTTGGTTCCCTACGTTAAATATAACATTCTCATTCTCTCAACTAACATTAATAAAACACCATCAACAACAATAAAAGCAACACCAAAAAACAATCGAACATCAATTGGATGATCAAATCAACCGAAGCTTTCGCACGACCCTAATATTTCGTAGAATAGAAAAAAAAAAAAAAGAAAAAAGAACTGGAATGATATTGAACAAATGGTTGTTGACACCAGTAGACAAAATGTTCAGGATGTTACAAACCCAAACTGCATAATCGAACGAGCTCACCGAAAAGCCCAGAAAAACCAAGACAACAAAACACACATTCCAATCTAAGCTAAACTTTACTCCTGGAAAGACGCCCAACCAATCATCGATTCATTCAAAAACCAAAACCTTTTATAATCTAACAATACGTTGACAAACTTTACTCCCCATTAATAACAACACGAAGAAACTAGGCGATTCTACACAGAAAAAAAATTGAAAATAAACAGCGAAATAACACATTTAAAACATATAATAATACAATAATACACTTTTGTTTCAATATTACAACGACGGAGTGTTCTTGGCTTAAATTCTTGCGTGATTTGTTTATTATTGCAATAGAACACATTGTTTTACTCTACGACTTGTTTGCAAGGATAAGAAATAAATTATATAAGAATATAAGAAATATTATAGAAAAATGGCGTATAGATTCCAAGCAACAGTTGCAGCTCGTGGATACCATGTGTACAAAAACGTTATTTGGAGTGATATTAAAAACGGTGACCTTGTTTCTGTTGAAATCGAGGACGACAATGCGTCCAAGAAAATCAACCCTTATTGTTGTGCTATCAAAGCAATGGTGGGGAAGACTTCACCACAACTAAAAACTGTAGGACATGTCCCGAGAAAAAAATCAAGGCATGTATTCTTCTTTTTGAAAGAGGAGAGCGGAAAAATAGATGGGTTTGTACATTCCACTCAATACTGACCGTCACCTATTCCCGCAGGTGGTTTAGAAATCGCCTTGATGTTGACATTTAAGAGTCCGAAGTTTTTGACACATAAAAAAATGAAGCAGTTCATAACAACTTTGTATTCGTATGATTATGAAGGAATCAGAGAAGATGATGACAATGAAAACTGATGGCGATGACTGTGGTGAAGTTATCGAGCAAAAGCAAAAAAGAAGAAGGCTGCCAATAATTTCATACTCGTCCACAGACGAAGATGGAGATGAAAGCAGTGCCACGGAAACTGAATTTGAAGGAAATAAAGACGATTGAACGATACAATTATTTATTCGAATAAAATTGATAAATTAAAGATATTTGTTATTATTATTGACTCGATTATTATGTATGCCATAACCTATTGATGGTTTATCATATTTTTACCCGTTTTTAATACAAAATTTAAAGAAAAAAAAATTTTTTAGATTTGGACAAAATTTTTCGTCGGCCATATGTGACGAAATATTTTGGACATGACGAAAAATTTGTCCGACGAATAATTTTGTTCGACGAAAAAATAGTCCGACATTTTTTTGTCCGATAAGGTATCCTTAAAGATAATTTTATCTGATAACATGTAAGATTGTCAATTTTGCATTGCATTTTTCTTTATGAATAAAGGTTCTATCTAATTATTCAACTTTTCTTTTTTGCTTTACAATATTTCAAAAAATTTTAATAATTTATTTTTTATTATTGTCCGATTAAAACATTCGTCATTCTGTATATATAT
>JAUZNK010075568.1:0-13643 GCA_035046665.1 Euphysa ruthae | reverse complement strand
GTATATATAGTATTATAATTATCATTAATTAATTATTCTTATCGTTAAAATCCACTGAATTACTACTGTCATTTTAGTGTGTGGTTATCACTGAAGAAACATTTGACAAGCAGATACATATCAATAATTTCTGTCGAAGTCAGCAGCCACCTATTAATGTAAGATACATAATATTTAATATGCCATGTTTTGTTGAACCTCCACATAGCCATTTGGGTTCTATGAAGTTAGTCATATATCATACCTTATCTCTAAGTCATAAAAAGATGTTGGGGCATAAGGCCAGAAATTTTGTTTTTAATATTTTGAGCATGCCAGTTATTTTAATGTTTTTGAATTTTTTTGCAAGGTTCTGTGCAAGTTTAAAGTTTCTTGCCACTGAAATTTTATTAGCACATTCTTATTTTTGAATTTTTTATACTGGAAATCAAGAAGCTCTCACAGTCATCATAAATTTCTTTATTATAACCTAAAGCTCTAACTGTCTGTATTCTCTGCTGCAAAATTTTGCTGATTCTGCTATAATTCCTCTTTAAGAGTGCATTCTACAAAAACAGGTAGAAAAATCAATAAATATGAAATCATTTAAGGTTGGATTACATATTTTCAATTTGAATTTTTTGATGCTGTGAAAACAATATTTTGTGTTTTTTGTTGCTATATAAACAAGATTTGTGACAAAATTTTTTTCTGAATGGTTGTTGTCAGTTAAATTTTTTTGATAAATCCTCTACAAGAATGAGATGTGCAAAGAATAATCTTCTAATTTTGTTTTTATTTAGAAAGATTTGTAAATATTACTTCAAATAATTTAGGATTAATTTTTTCTATTATGATTTTTGGAACTTAACATCCCAGGATATTGGAAATAAAGTTTTTTGATTTTACTTAATTTTGGTTCTACTATATTTAGGATAATGTGAGAGATATATTTTAAAATAAGAGCTGAAAGATGCAGAGTAGTCATTAGACTTTTTTTTGTGTGCAGTTAAGATTTGGATTTTTGTCACATCATCATATATTCTCATCATGAAAACATGAGTTGTTTAGAATTTCATTTTTTTCAAAGTTTATTTCAGGTGATGTGTGTGGTGTTTTCAGCTATGCATTTTGTGATTTTGGTCTTAATTTCAAAGTATATGATGTTGATGGTGAAGAATACAGAGAAGTGTTGATTGGTTCAATTACAAATGTAAGCTGTTTCTCACTAGATCTTATAGCGAGATACTCTCTCTCAAAATTTTAAGTGCATTTACATTAAAAGAAAACTTATATTGACCAGTGGGATGTAGTTGTAATTTAATGATAAATATTTTAACTCACTCTGACTCTAATATTTCAAAAATCTTTATTTTTAAATTTTCAATGCAAGTTTTTTTTTTTTAATTTCTAGATTTTGTGTATGACTTCATTCAATTGTGATATAATCCTTTAATATATATTTATTTTCAGGCATTTTTTTATGTTAAAATTATAATATTGACATAAATGAATTGAATCAGAATGAAGAAATCTTTTAATATTTTTGATATTTTCTAAAATATAATTTTTTGATATTTCTCTGAAATTGATTTGACCACAGTCAGTCGTTTATGTATAATAAACTAACGATAACAAATTTACATCTGCTGTTATGGTTTGAATAATGTTGTGGATAATAAATGTCTTCACAATTTGTTTAAAAGTCTGTGGTTACTTGGATTAGGGATCAAATTAACTTTTTGAAAACGATTCGTACTGTTCATTCCCTTCCCTTTTCTTTTCTTCTTTTCTTATTTCTTTCTTCCCTTTCTTTCCCTTCCTTTTCTCTTCCCTTCCCAGACGTGTCTGGGAGAAATAAAGGCAAGAGAACTCATTTGAAATATGATACAAATGAGAAATAAATAGAAGATAGGAATTTCACTCTTCCTAAACTTTATTAAAATAACATAGACATAAGATTACATGTGGATTTATTTTAATTAAGATATAAAAAATTATTTTCTACAAATAAAATAGTGGGATGACAATTACACCCATTTTTGACCGCTTAAATAAACAGCTATAATACAACCAACAGAGGATATGAATGGAAAAATATTAATATCATAAAGATAAAAAAAAAAAATGGTATAAATTTGAAATAATTTATTATATTCTAGCATTATTCCATTAATAAAAAACTTAGCCGATAATTCTCAAAAATCACTTTGCTTATAGTTTTATCTAATTTGACAGAACCTCTCACCCGCATGTCTCTTAAATTTTTTTACTATTCTATTGTTGTTGTTTTTACCGCCAATCCTTAGATTTGAAATTACTACCCATTTGTTGAAGATATGATTAAATTTTTTACAAAGTGGAAGTGGACTGCTAACTCTTGAAATTTATAAAAGTAGAATAAAATCTTAACTTAAATATACTGAAAAAAAGCTATTTAGTTGCGTATTGTATTACAATACATGTATCTGATGTCGCATGAAAGATTTATTATTTTTCCTAATTTTAATAGTTTTATTACTTTAAATTTTTAATTGTTTATTATAAATAAGTTTTTATAATGTTGCAAATTTTGTTGTTTACTGCACTGTAGGGGTAGGATAAAAGTTATTTTACTTAAAGAATAACTTATAGATTGAAAAATCAAAACAGTTTTTGTCTTTAGTAAAAAATAATAAAATTGTTTAGTTTGATCTCTGCAGGCAATGGCTAAAATAAAAATAATTTTTAATTTTGCTAAAATTCATTATTTCATCAGACCAGAAAATATTATTTGGAATAACTGTATATGAAAAAAACATTGAAATATTGGTTTTCCTGGGCTCTGTCTTGAATGAAAATTAAAAGCAAAATTAATGATTAAAGTAAGGGTATGAAAAACTTTTTAACCATGAGAATACCTTAATACTATTCATACCTTGTTGGTCCAAATTATGTACGCATCATAATATGATCATACTGGTGTCGCTAAATAGAAATTAATTATTAAAATAAATATAACTCATTGACTGATTTTTTTAGGCTACAAAAGCTGTAATTGGTACGTTAGAGAGTAGATTGCATGGTTTCCAAACTGGTGATCGAGTAATCTTTAGAAATATCAGTGGATTGACTTCTTTAAATAACAATGTTTACGAAGTCAATTACATGACGCCTTACACCTTTTTTATAAATTGTGATACTTCAAAGCATGCATTATATGAAAGTGGAGGTATTGTTACTAGAGTGAAAGAAACTAATACAATTTCTTTTGATAGTTTAGAAGAACAACTTTACAATAAACCAGATATTTTGGTAAATGATTTATCCAAGATCAGTGGACCGCTAGAATCAATTGGTTGTTTCAAATGTTACTATAAATACTTGGGTCAAAATAAATATTCTGTTCATGCACCTTCTGTTTCTGACCTCGCAAATATTGCGACAAATGTATGCAACGTAAAAATAGATGATGACACCCTTGATGCATTTTGCTCAACTTCACCTTGTATTTTTCCACCCTTATGTGCAACAATTGGTGGAGTTATTTCCCAAGAGGTTTTAACAAGTTTAACAGGAAAATTTACACCTCTGAAACAATTTTTGTTTTTAGATGCTGTGGAATTAGTTGATTTAAATAAGAAATGTGGTAATATAAATATTGATAGATATTATTCGAGAAATTATTGTCTAAATTCTGATATTACTAATAAACTGGAGAATTTAAAAATGTTCATGGTTGGGTGTGGAGCAATAGGATGTGAATTTATTAAGAACTTTGCTTTACTTGGGTTAGCTACAGGCGATGGTGCTCTTGTTATAACAGACAATGATTTGATAGAGAAATCAAACTTAAATCGCCAGTTCTTGTTTAGACCTTGGCATATACAGGTATGTTTTAAACTTTTCCCTAGAAACACGTATTTAACAACTCTGTAACCAAAGTTCATTTTTAAAATAATGATTTTTGAATTTTTTTTATTTTTATTTACTTTTTTTTTTGTTCGGTAAAAGTATAAGTAAAAATAGAAAATAATTGATTAATTAATTAATTAATCAATTGATAAGTAATTATTAATCACAAATAGTATAAGAATTAATAAAAATTATGATAATAATAATAAGTATAAGAATTGTCAACATTTTAGAAATTTGTGTAAAGCAGCACAGAAATGTTTAAAGGTGAAGCATGTGGATGATAAACAAAAAGATTTATTCTAATTTAATGTTTTCTTTTAGAAAGCTAAATCAGTGACTGTTGCTGAAAAAGCTCTCAAAATCAATCCAGGTTTGTTAATATTAGTTCACTCACCTCATAGGTAATTTGTAAATTGAAATATTTTTGGAAATTAACTGATAGTACATAATTGTATTTAGAAAACTATTAGGTTTTCGTGCTTTCCAATCTTGCCAGATCTGTTTGTATTTCTCTGTAAGTTTTTGAAAAATATTAGGCTATAATTTTGTTATGGTTTTATTTTATCAGTTTGACAACCATAAAATGCTGCATTGTTTGAGTCACTTTGAACCATTCTAGTATGATTTAGTATGATTGGGTTGAGTAAATAATGAGTCATTGTTGTGTTGTTTGAGGAATTTTAAAATGATTTTTTTTTTTTGGTATTTATTATGTGTGAGCCAATTTGGATTGATGAATTATTGTTAAGTTGTTTTTACCAATGTAAAATAGTGACTCTTTGTCATACTGTCTGTGTCTACTAGAAATGATGAGTTTTTTTTTTGGATTATTTGAGGAAATTTAGGTGATCGCACTGTATTGGTTGAGGGACTTTTGAATTATGGTATCATTTTATTTATATGGTCAAGCGCCAGAGTGTTGATTTTTTGCTGAATTATTTCAGTCCATTTGGAAAGATTTATTTCAGTAGTAATTGTGCAAGTTTAATAAAACTGTTATTTGTTCTTGCATTGTTTGTGGCATTTTAAAAAGATTTTATTTTTGAGCTTTAGAGTTTCTTTGGATTGGGCGTCTATCCGTATTTATTTCTTTATTTTTATTTGTTTAGTAAAATTCTGCTGAAACCAGGCTAGTCCCTATTTTATAAAGCAGTTTTTTAAAGACAGACGGCTATTCGTATTTATTTTCATATAAATGTTCAGGCTAGTTTCTCTTGTGTATTTGTGACGCAGAAAGTTCATTTGATTATTTTTGGCAATTTTTTCGGAAAAAATAGGGCTTGGTTTCAATTGCAGTTTTTTCAGTTGCATATATGAAGAGAGTGATAAAAATAATAACATGTTTTAAGTGTCACCAAAATAAATGTTTCATCTTGCCAGGGTAAAACACCAATATCTTTTTTTGATGATGAATTCTGTGAAGAATTGGCACATCCTTTCCTTTTTCTGACTGGAAATTTTTGGTATAAAGCTCAAAGAGATGTATCAATTAACCCGTATCAATATTTAAATCAAAAACTACTTAATTATAAGTAAAAATTTCCCTCAGATAATTATTATTTGTTTTTTGCTCAATATATTAATCAACAACTAAGAATAAGATCACAAATAAACATTGCAATCATTGCAATGAGAAATGTCCAGTGATATCTTGTGGCTGGTGAATTATCTAATAACTATCAGCAAACTGAATACTTTGATACGGAATGAAAAAGCTTATAAATTCCTATTGGAGGTAAAAGGTACGCCTTCTTACTGGAAACAATATCTTTATCAAGTGCTTGCAGCGGTATGACAATTAGGGCTGTGTAATTACTTTTTAACTATTTTGTGATGGGATGAATTGGTACATATAATAAGCAAACAGCAAGGCAGGTCATTATCTGATGATCAAATAAAGAACCTTTGTTGTAAGGAAAGATGTGAAGTACTGAATTCAAATCCAATTAAACTTTGTAAATAATATCAATTTAGGCTAGAACATTTTTTTAAAAACTATTTACTATGCCATTCGTCAAGAATTTCAAATACGAAGAAGTCCACATGCACACTTTGTTATATGGATAAAGGATTTTTCTCAATTAAACACAGACAATACAGAAATCTTTGTATAAATCAATAAAGGTCTATATACCAGATAAATTGGATCAACATTTGTTGCATGAAATGGTTAAAACATTTCAAATTCACTCTTACTGAAAAACGTGTCATTTATTTAAGAATAAAACTTTTCGATAATTTTCCAAGGTATTTCACAGATAAAACTATTATTGCACAACCATTCATAAGGAATAAAGAAGATCGAATAAAAGCGTAAGAAAAGAGAATTTTCATTTAAAAAAAATAGTTCAAGCCTACATTTAGGAGTTTATTAATCCTAGAAAGGTCAATGTATATACTATGGAAAAGGAAAACTATAGTGAACCACTTTAGGAGTTTGTATTGCATCTAGATATTACACTAGTTCTATATAAGAAAGAACTGTCTCTTTCAGCTTCTATGGATGTTCAAATACATTATAAACGTTCACCAAAATCATGCTATGTAAATAACTATTTTGAGGAAGGCATTATGGCTTGGAAAGCTAATATGGATATACAGCCTATTCTTTTTAGCTTTGGTGTGGTGAATTAGATGTATGCTTATATGTCAAAGTATGAAGATTCGTTAAGTCAATAAGTCAATGGCAGAAGCAGAATGGCAGCACGTGTTGCTAAAAGATCAAATTAAACTATTAGTTTAGTACAAAAAAATGAAATTTATAGCACAAGCAGGTTCAACAAAACGAGAGTTTTCAGTTTAAGAATATGTTTATTGTACTTTGCCTGAATTATGGTTAAGAAAAACATTTCCTGAAGTAGTTTTCGCAAATACTAATATTATGTTAAATGAAAGATATTCAATGAAATATATTGTTGAAGCTAAAGATAAATGATCACAAAATGTTATTTCCATTAAGTCTTTGATTGAAAATAAAACAAAAATGCAACTGTGAGGTTTAGCAATAAAATTAGAAATAAAAACTGAAGCAATGTGCATGATAACTTAGATGATTGAATAATAAATGGTCAGATAGGGAGAATTGTTCATATCAAATTGCATTAATGTGTACCTTCAGTAGTTTATGTCTTTGGTAATAAGGGTGGTTTAAGTTTGTGACATAGTGATTTATGGTTTATGGTTTGGAATATCTACTTAATCAGCAAATCAGTTACTAAAATAAAGTTTAAAACTATGAATATTTTTGGAAACATTTGAAATCAAAATAGCAATGCAGAAGTAAAAATATGCAGAATAGTTTGATATTTATCAAAGCAGAAGAGAATGAGATTGGTTTAAATTTTATCGAGTGGTACTGCACCTCTGTGAGCATTTTCAATTTTAGCATTGAGGACATCTAGTGAAAGCGATGGCACTACTTTATTGACAGGCAAGCAGAGAACTTCTTTTGTATTGTCCCAGATTTATCCATTTGTATGGTTGAATGGTCAACCTCGAAAAACTATTGTTGTTCTCATTGAATGATCAATCTGGGAATTTAAATCTGCTTCAATCAGACAGCATTTTTTGATTTGATTTCTTTAGGGTCATTCCATGCCAAGTGGAAAATGACTTCTCCTGACCCCTTCAGATTTTTTTGAAGCTTTGTATACAGTTTGTTATACTTGATGAAAAGCAAGTCCTGAAAATTTCACTTTGATATCTTTTATATTTCTAAGAATATTGTCTGCCAAAGATTTCTCCTATTCCTGTGAAATAGAAATTAGATGGAAAAAATATTTTTTGAACAGCTATATGTTTTTTTCTGTTGAAGTAACAAATTCCAAAATTAATATGTAACTAGACTAGCCCACAGACTATCAGAAAAATATAGACAAGTTTTTAAAAATATGTATTTTTCCCATAATGGAGGCCTAAATTTTCAAAAAATATGCAATAAAAATGGATCATTTTGCAGCTTCAAGGCCCTGGTATTGGAATTGGGAGTGTATAAATGGTTACTTTTTTGTTTTTCTAGGTAATGCATATGAAGTTCTTTTCAAAAAATGTTCTTCAGGCAATTTTTAACTTTATTAACTCATTTTATAGAGGCTTGAATATGGTACCGCTTCATTTTAATCAAAATGGCGACACCTAATCATGACCAAAAATGAGAGGGGGCAATTTTTTTAACTCTCATTTTTTAATGTTACGACTAGGGTAATACCTCTATTTGAAAAAATTAATTGTTATGGGATATATCGTATTTGTATAAAAACAAAGCTTCCAAAGATATATAGAAATTGAAAAATTTGTCTATTTTTGCTGAAACAGCAGTTTTTTAAAAAACATATCTCAGGAAATAATTGAGCAATCAAGCTGAAATCTTTGGAGCAAATAAGTCACCATGAGTACTTTCTTCATAATTAAATCAATTGGTCTCTTACAAATTTTATTTCTTAAAATTAGTAACTATAAAATCCAAAAGTATTCATAAATTCTACATCCAAGGTCTGATAATATATAGAAGTGATAGATTAGGAATTTTTTTACAGATAAAATTAAACTCAGCAATTGTGTCTAAGACTAAGGAATAAGTGATACATTACAATATTTAGTTTAGATTTAGGTGCATTATCATTTTTGTTTTTCTGGGTTTCATAGAGACTTAATTTATTCCTTCCTGTAGTTTCCTGTTGTCATGAAATAGAAGAATAAAAATAGTTTTTATGAGTTTTAATTGAAATAATTAGCATATTTTTATCAGTATATAAACTTTAGTTTAGAAAATAAAATAAATCAGTATTGTATGGCTGCAAGCATAGAAACATGTTGTGTTGGTATAAAACCCTTGTCATAAAAAAGTTTCACTCAATCCAAAAGTTTTAAAGACTTCACAGAAGAAGATCAGAAACTTATCTACTTAAAATCAGGGATGAAGTTGATAAACATCATTTGTCTTCACCATGATTTTGTTTTAATTATTCCCAATTTTTCTATCAGTAATCACGACACGAATTTAAGAGCAAACTATAGATTTTAGGATAAGGTATTTCAAAATCAAATGTAAGTTCTTTAAGTTGTGTGCAGCTTGTTTTTATTTTTTATTGTGAGTCAATTTAGAATGATGGCTTATTATGGTATTGTTCTGTTCACTTTAAAATGATTTTTTATCCCTGTAGTAAATATGTTTGAGCCACGTTGAAATGATGACTTATTATTGTATGTTTTATTTGAGTCAATTAGAAGTTATTTGTTTTCATTTAATTCAACTTATTTGTCATTTAAATCATGACTTGTTTTATTTAACATGTTAGAGCCAAATGAAAATTATTTTTAGTTTTTTTGACTTTACCATTGCATTTAATTTTTCATGCTTTTGAAATGATGGCTTATCATTGCATTTTTCAAACACTTTGAAATGATTTTATTATGGTTATTTTTAGATATAAATATAGATGCTCATCAAAATAAAGGTAAATTAATTCAAATAGCGCACAATGCTCCAGTTCAGTTTGTTTGTTAGATGGCAAATTTTTTAGCATTTACTTATGATATTGCTTGATCAGTTGCATTATTTTTTTAATTGAAATTTTCATACTAATAGTGTCTCTAAGGGGAATAGTGAGGTAATTTTATTTGAAGTACTGTATTTGAGTTGGCTTTTCATCTAATTTTAGTATCTTTGTATACTTGGTAATAAAGGGACCAGATTAAATCCGAGATTATATTTTTTTATAGAAATAAAAAAAAATTTTACCATAATTTTCTAATGGACAGCTTTAAGCTGTCATTAGAAAATTAATAATTCCAAGGAGAAGTGCATTTGCCATTAATGCTTGTTCTTTTCTGCTTATAGACAGATTATATACAATATCAAATATGTTTTCCTGTCATATATTACTCTACTTTATGCTTGTATATTACACGTTATTTATAATCTTTGTCTCAAATAATAATTCAAAACCTATTAGGTTCAAAATATTTGTACCTGCCACAAAAATAGTAATATAGCTAAATTTATGATTGTTATATTGAATAATCTCTTTCATTGTACTTTAATTTTATAGTTTCTTCTGAAAATGAGGATATATATGATGATAATTTCTTCTCTGCACAAAATATTGTTGTGAATGCTTTGGATAATATAGAGGCTAGACGTTACATTGATGGGTAAGATATAGATATGTTTGTTAAAATATTTTGCTTACTACTGCAATATATACTCTTTTGTAGTGAGTCTGTCAATTTTTTCAGAGAATTTGTTCTTTTATTTGATCAGAAACTGCCAAATGCTAAAAATAAGCCTAAATTTAGAAGTGTATTAATGCAAATAATACAATTTTTGGTACTTTTTTTTTCCTTTTTTTTTGAAATTATTTAAGCTGCTCTTATTTAAAAAAAATTACAAACTGATCATTATATAATTTCCAAATAATCTAATATTATGTTCCAAATAGATTTGGCCCTTCAGTCTGAATTATTGCCCCTTTAGTAGTTGTCTCTTTTTCTAGTTACATAAATTTCTGTTATGAAGTATACTCTCTTGGGACCGTTTGGGATTCAAATTACACAACGCCACATCAATCTTGACTTAAACTATTAAAATTTTGGAATCTTTATTTAGCCTGATGCTATCTTTAGTACTTTTATTCAATTACGTTTTTAACAAGAAAAATTTAATAACAAGTAGAAAAGAAAAGAATTTGAATATAAGACTTTTATCCGTATTGAGTCATATTCTTATTTTTGGACTGAGCGTGAGATTCTTAGTTCGTTTTTTTAACCTGCTTATCAAGCAAGAACATTTCAACTAAAAGCAGGTTTTCAACTATGGCCATTTGGAGAACTTTTTTGGTGCCATTGCCCAAGAAGAATCAATTTTTATCAGAAAATAAGTTTTTAGTCTCAAATTCTGCTGAAAACTTAAAAAAAAAGAATAAATCTTTTGTCCGTTAAATTTCTAGTTAAGCTTTGAAAATATAATTTTACCTCTAATTTTCTTTATTTTTCTTCAAGTTTCTTGAATTATTTTCCAGAAAAAATTGTATTAAAGTCAGGTTGATTCCCAATGTTAATTAAATTTAAGTTAATATGTATATAAGCAAACAGTGAAACAGCAGTCTAGCAAACAAGCAAATAAACAAGCAAACAGTGAAACAGCAGTCTAGCAAACAAGCAAATAAACAAGCAAGCAAGTATAAATAAATTTCTGGATTATATATTGTGCTTCTTTTTTGTTTGATATGATACTAGCAAGTCTTTTGGCAAGCCATAGGAGTATAGGAAGCAGTTTTTTGATAACCATGGTTGAGGAAGCAAAAGTAATTACAAGGTTACTACCTAACAATTCATTTGTTTCCTATAGCCGTCTGTCTAATTCAGTGATAGCATTTACTGTTAATGTAAATATGATGAAATTATAGAATTATGGATAATTCTTTAAAGAAAGGCACTTTGTAAATCCTATTAATTTTGGTAATTTATTTTGTTATTTTGTAATCATGTCTTATATTTATATATTATAATTTTATACCATATGTACTCATTGTCTTTAATAGTGTACACTGATATGTTTAAACATTTAAGTCTTGGGCGATGTGAAGTATATGTGATAATGCTGGTTCTGTTATCACATTTTTGTGATGTAATTTATTTTTAAACTTTTATACATACAATTTGGTTGTCTGTATGTAATGGTTTTCTTACTCGTATATCATAATTGTTTCCAGAAGGTGAGTTGATATACCTCATATTAAAGGAAATTAAAATTTGCTACCAAGATATTTTTTTATAAAAAAGTAATGGGAGGTTTGTTCTACGAACTCCAACTTATGGTGTTTTTTTGGGTTCTTTTTGGAATTTGACAACTTTTAAACAAAAGCATGCTCTTTAAAGTTGTGTACGGAACTTCCCTGTAGATACCTTAAAATAATAAAGTATATTTTCCTCAATAACCTTATACATGAATTCGTAAAAAAAAAAGTGGTAAAGTATACAAAATATTAAGATAAGCTAATTTATACATTTATCGGCTACTGGGAGGGACTCACTCATATAGCTAAGTCTGAACAAGGGAGTGACTCCGTACTCAATATAAAATGTTAAAAAAAAAAAAAAAAAATTAACAAATGATACTGCGAATGAGTCTGGTAAATTGAATTTTATTAATTTCCAAAAAAGTTTTAAAATTTGAATTTTGTGTTTGTTAATAAAAGCGTGATTAATGCCGGTGAGTTGTTTATTCCATTCAGTGATGCATTGATATTTTATTGGAAACTTTCCATAGCTTTTAAATTGGAGTTTAATTAATTTAGCGTTTTCAGTATTATGCGTAAAGTAGGAGTGCGTATCTTTACTTTGAATGAAGAAGTTAGAAATTGAGGTAGGTAAGTTAAGGAACAACCAATCATAGACAAATAAGAGATTGGAAACTCAAACCATATTAGGAAATGAAAGAATCTTCAATCTAGAAAATAAATCATACACATCAGAGCGGAAAGACATGAAATTGATTATTCTCAAAGCTGAGCGTTGATGCGAATTTATTTTGTTAAGGTGACCATTCTGAATCCATAATTGACAGCAATAATTAGCAAAAAGAAATAAATATAAAGATCGAATCGTGTTTTTATTAACATAACAAAGTTTAGAAAGCATAAAATTTGTTTTATTTAGTTTTTTAGCAAGCTCATAAATGTGAGGCTTCCAAGATATGTTCATCTAGCAAGACTCAGTTAGATGGTTATAAAGGTTTGCCATTTAGATTAATGTTAACTTTATAGTTTACTGGGTTCCAGGGGCTATGAAATATAACAAATAATTTTTTATTTGCATAAAGAGATAACGATTAGCATTTAGCCAGAGTAACACCTTTCAGGTCATAATTTATTTTTTTACATAGTTTTCAATGACATTATTAATATATAAATGGTTAATCAGCAAAATGGTGAACCAAGGAATTTGTAACTAAAGTGTTGAGATCATTAATATAACTTACAAATAGAAGAAAAGACCGAAAACAGATCCCTGCGGTACCCCCAATTGATATCTTTAAGTGAAGATGGGAAACCATTTATGGAAAGAAATTGTTTATGATTTGATAAATACGGTGTGAACCAATCTTTAATAATACCACGGATACCATATTATTTAAGCTTGGATTTCATGGTCCAGTTAAAGTTAAAGAATTAAACCATTCTTTAAAAAAACATGGAGAAACATAAATTAGAATATTTCTTTAATGAGTCTTTTAAAAAATTGTTGCACACCATTTTGAATGCATTATAGAGTTATACCCACCATGTGAATAAGTTTTTTTGTGTTAAAATTAGTTTCACTTATAAATGAATACGCAACCCAAAAACTTAAAGAGAATTTACCTGCTCGTCAATATTCAAGATTTTCCAATTGGATTACCATTACCAGGTATGAACTGCTCAAACTCATTGCCGTACTAATAGCTATGGGAATAGACCGTAGACCTAAGCTAGAAGATTTGTGGTGTATGGATACGTTCAACTACACACCTTGGTACCATGAAATAGTTTCTCGGAACAGGTTTGAGGTGCTTTACAATGTTGCATGCTAATTCACTTGGTGATGAACAATCCAAGAAGGACTAAATAGAGTCTTTCTTGAATATGCTGCTGAACTACTTTCAAGGAGCTTTTTATCAAGACCAGGGTTTATCACTTAATGAAATGGTGTTAAAGTGGAAAGGTCGCTCTAAATTTAAAATGTATAATCCTAATAAACCTGAAAAATATCACATAAAAACATTTGGG
>JAUZNK010075557.1:0-13643 GCA_035046665.1 Euphysa ruthae | reverse complement strand
GTTATAATTATATAGCTAATTATAACTATAATTATTTAAATTTCTATATCAAGGTGTTACTTCTTTTTGTTTCATAGCAAAAAAAAATTCTCATTAAAAATATGTTTTGTCACAATAAGGGCGGAAACACATTAGGTAATATAGAGAAACGTGATAATTGCTATCTTCACCGAAGATAACCATTTTTTCAAAAAGAAATTAAAAGCTAAAACTTAAAAATGTTTAAACTTACATAAATTGATGTTTCTTAAATTCAAAATTTCATTGAGAACTCATGGACTCCCAAACGGCTCAGCATGACTGCTAGATTTTTGCATTTTTAAACACAGCAAACAAAATGAATATTCTAATTGCTTTTCTTTTTATTTTTTTCAAACCTGTGCGTGATTTGCATATATTAAAGCAGAATAGACAGAGATACCCCTGAAGCTGCTCTTGAAGTATTTGCTCTGATTTGTTGAGCAAGTACAATTTGTGATAGAGTAACTTTTTCACATAAGCTCCAAACATGCAATACCTGTTTTTCCTTTGGCATTTTGTAAAGATCACTTTTCGAAAAAATGTTATAAAGTTTTTGTTCATTTTAAAAAGCAAGAAACATCAATCATGAACTTTCTTTAACATGATCTATTTTCTGACTTTTTTCCCCAGTCCATGACTTTAATGGCATCTTTTTCATAAAGTAACATATGATGAGGTAATTAGACATCAAACCCACACATCTGACCCATACATTAGACACACACACACACACCCAAATCAGACATACACATTTCACCTACATAACAAACCCAGACATCACAGCCATACAAGACTTGATTGAATACTGTAAATAAACATTTGTTTGAAAAAACTAATGATAAGCTCAACTTGAGAAAATTGATTATGAAAAAGTCATGCAGCTTTCAAAATAATACTAAAAACAAAAATACTACAAACAGCCCATTAATTGAAATTACCAAGAAGAAATATATTCTCATCTTTAAAAATCTTGGATGCAACACCCCCATACCATGACAAATTACCACAATAGATTTTTTTTAAATTCATTATTCTCTGCTTTTTCAATTTCAAGACAAATCAGTGTTTATTGTAAGACCTAATCATAACTTACAAAATTGTGTAGCTATTCATTTAATGAAAGTATTAAAGCATACTTGTATAGCTAGATACCCTTCCTAATTCCAGCCTATTTAAAGTAATAAATGCATTGGTTTCTTTTATCGTTGAGCCACACACTTACGACCCTAGTCCGCAAATTGCCATTATACGCAAAGAAAAGTAGAGGCATAAACAAATAAATCTTGTCCAAATATCAATTATTTTGTCCAAATATCAATTATTTTGTCCAAATATCAATTATCTTGCCAAAAGTGCATATTTATTTTCACATTTCTTAAATTAAACATTTAACCTGAAAATACAGTATAAATGTAAATTTACCACGCCTGTTCACTCACACCATCAAATGTAGTGTAGTATTGGATAAAAAATACCTTATTCTGAAGTTCGTGTATTTTTTCTTCACAGTGCTAAAGTCAATAAAAGCAACTTTTGACAATAATTAAAACAGGCCAGATAAAAAGTTAAAAAACTTATTCAAAACAAGTTTTAATTGAAGACAATAATATACTAAGTTTTAGCAAAATCAGAATAAATTTTCACAAAAAGAACAAATTTCATCTAAAAACGAAACTTTACTTGCATGTACCCTACTAATTACCCTAATGAAAGAAAATCTTGTATATTACCCTAATGCAAGGAATCTTGACCATTACCTTAATGCAAGAAAATCTTGGCCATTACCCTAATGCAAGAAAATCTTGACCATTACCCTAATGCAAAAAAATCTTGGCTATTACCCTAATGCAAGAAAATCTTGGCTATTACCTCATTTTAAGAGAATCTTGACCTTTACCCTAATGCAAGAAAATCTTGGCTACTACCCTAAAGCAAGAAAATCTTGGCTATTACCCTAATGCAAGAAAATTTTGACCATTACCCTAATGCAAGAAAATCTTGGCTATTACCCTAATGCAAGAAAATTTTGACCATTACCCTAATGCAAGAAAATCTTGGCTATCACCCTAATGCAAGAAAATTTTGACCATTACCCTAATGCAAGAAAATCTTGGCTATCACCCTAATGCAAGAAAATTTTGGCTATTAACTTAATGTAAGAAAATCTTGATTATTACCCTAATGCAAGAAAATATTGGTTATTACCCTATAATGCAAGAAAATCTTGGCTATCACCCTAATGTAAGAAAATCTTGACCATTACCCTAATGCAAGAAAATCTTGGCTATTACCCTAATACAAGAAAATCTTGGCTATTACCCTAATGCAAGAAAATATTGGCTATTACCCTAATGCATGAAAATCTTGACTACTACCCTAACGCAAGAAAATCTTGGCTTTTATTCAATGAATCTTGATGAAAAAATGAGGCAAACAAACGCTATGACTATTTTAGTTTTCTTTTTCCTTTATTTTCGTAATTTTCTACCATTTTCAAAATAAAAAAAATAGTAGAAAACAAGGTAAAAAAAAAAAAGTTATGGGAGGTTATGGAACTATATGCTGTATACCAATTTGCAACAGCTTTTGCTACGACTTAGAAAATAAAACTGGGGTAGATTTTTAAAGTACGAAGAACTGCAAATAAAATAGCGTGATGTAATTTTTTATCAAATATATATTTAATCAATGAAATTAGAACCACCTAAAGAAATATTTAACAACAATAAAAAATCAAACTTCATATCTAAACAACAGCATCATTTAGAACCTAGATTATATTAGTAGTTTCAAAGTTAAAAAGTTATAGAAAACTTATCATAATCTCTCATTGTTATAATATTCTCCAAAATTTTACCCCTTGGTTCGAACATTATAAATTTTAAAAGGGTCTTTTCCAAAAAAACTCTTGGGATTATGAATATTTCTGATTATTTCTTGCTTCTTTGTCTAATTAATTTTTTTTAATTATTTATAACTTGTCTAATTAAAAAAAAAATTTTTTATCAAGTTAGATTGTTAGATTTAATAAATTTACATTATGGCAAGACGTATAAATTCTTCAAAATGTAAATCAGGCTTTCAAAATGCAAATAATGCCTTCAAAAAATATTAATAACTTGCATAACCATGTTTAAATACAAAATTCAGCCTTTTTTTTTGCTCTTAAATTCAGAAGGTGTGTTTATTTACAAATTTTGAACTTACCCTTCTCTTGAAATAAAACCTATAACCATCTTGGGATATCTTTGCTGACATCAACTAATGTAACTAATAGATTGTAGAATAAATAGAAACATGCATAAAGTTAATTTTATTTTAAAACTTAGATACTACTAGAAAATAAAGGACAAAAACACATTCTATAAACGGCTATTTCATAGAAAGTTTTCAAATATCAAAAACAAATCTTCAGATAAATATACCCTCTATGATCTTCTGCCTTTCTTAAAAATTTAAAAAAATATTTTGTAAAATAAAAAACACTTCATGGAAAGTAACGGTATGAAGAAGCAAGAAAGTTAATTTAAAGAAACCCCAACAATGTTTTTTTTTGCTATGGTTGCTTCAAAAACATATCTAAAGCAATATAATGATTAAATAAATAGTCTCAATATGTGTTTACCTGTCTCCTAAGACGTTCTCGTTGATTGCTCTGCTTCAGTATCGTATTTTCTGCAACTAGTGTTGTATCAACATAAGCTTGTGACCGCTGTTGTGGGGTCTGCGCTTGCGCACTGCTATTAAACGATGACATCAAAATCCCATGTTCATCAAGCTAATAAAAGTTAACATCATCAAACATTTAATTTTAGAAACATAAACGACATAGTTGGGATACGGAATATGGAATACGGAATACGAAAATCCCTACATTTTCTAAGGTAGAATCTATTAAGTGCTTTGTAACCAATCAATCATAGTATTAAGTGACAATTTTTGTCTGACCAAACCATCTGGTTGCCATTTTGCGTTAAAAATTATTGTAGGACTAAAATATGTGCGGGGAAAAATGGCTACTCATATAAAATGATTATTTACTAATAAAGGATGAAAGAATGACAATGAATTTTCTTGTAAACAACAGTGGCTTTATGCCTTTATTTGAGGAGCATAGATTTAGGTCTATAGACCATAGATAATCGTAAACTTTGAACTACAACACATAGTAATAAGCAAAACAGAAAAAAAATCAAAGCTTTTCAGACGCGGAGCAAAGTGACAGCTCATCATCTGCAAGGTATAGATAGACAGATTTTTTTTTCTACTAAGCAAAAAGAGATTTTGGGATTTTAATCAAACCATAAGCATTATAAATACATTTAAAAATTTTACTTGTAAATCTTTAGCATTCTTTAACAATGTAATGGTATCGATGCTAGCATCAGAAATATTTTCATTGGTATGATCTAAAAAAATAAGTGTTACACTCCTACTTCTGACTGTAAAGGAAATTAAACTCAGAATAAATAAGAAAACAAAACTTCCAAAAGAGAACAACAATTCTTTTAATGAAATGAATTTTGTCAATTTTGAGCAACGTCCAAAATGAATATTGTGCATTTAGTATATGAAGTTATTTAGTAAAATATCTTGGTGAAAGCTCTAACACAGAAGCTAAGAATAAAATAATAGCATGACTCGTTGAAAGAAAAGTTAGTCAATTCTTTTAGTTTTTAGTTTCATACAAATACTGTGACAAGAATATTCAGATATTTAATTTTATTTGGATTTATTTATTTTCTTTTATTCTATTTGAACGTTTATTTTGTTTACTTTGTTCAGCAGATTTGATTTCTTTTTTGATTCCGATTCAGTCTCACTGTTTCGAAATTCTACTTCATTTGTAAGGCTAAATACTGAGACAACAAAAAATAAGAAAATTTAATTTTTGATATTTTAGTCCAGATTAGATTTATTCGAAATTGGTTTCAAAAGATTAAATATTTTGCTACAAAAATCTCCAAAATTAAGACAATGAAATGAAATGGTAGCTAATTAAAAATATTTTTTCAATATATATCCAAGATTTTGCTGACACAACACTACTAAAAAGAATGAATAGATTCGTAGGAAAATAAAATATTGGTGATTCATTCTTTAGTATCAAAAAATATAGACAAAAAAAAAAAAAAAATCTTTAGAAAAATTTTAAAACAAAAATTTTTGCCTCATACAAAGATTTTTTAACATGTTTGATCCTTACTAATTCTTCATGTTACATGAACACAAAAAATAGCCTGCATGCTAGATTATTTTAATAGGAACATGATTTCTTGTCAAACTTACAACAAATTTTACAAGACTTGAGGTCCTGGAGCCTGAATGGCCAAGATGGGATAATAATCAGTAATAATATTTTCTTACATCATGCAGAATTTTGATACAATCGGAACATATTCACAAAAAAAATCAAAAAAATCAAATATTTGCACTGAACTTGAAACGTTCCAGGACCTGAGGCCTGGACATGGAAAAATTCTTATACGAGTGAAATAATCAGAAATAATGCTTTTCTAGAATAATAACGAGATGTAATTTCATAATTTCACAATCAAAAAATATCCCAAATCCCTTTTTGGACCAAAATAAACCAATATATTATTTTCCAGCAAAATTTTGGTCAAATAAGAACATTCATTTTCTGAAGAAAAATTGTAATTAAAAGTGTAATTTTGTTGGCAAAATTTAACTCAGCAAAATCTCTATATATGCATATTTCTATTTGATCTATTTTCAAAAAATTTTCAAAGTGGCCAATATGTGAAAATGTTTAATTCTTAATGTACCTACAGGATAATAATATAGAGCGTATTTTTCATAACAAAGAATAATTTTTATCAGGTCTGTTTAATAAATTTTCAAGGATTTAAAATCATAAAGTCACATGCATACAATACTGTATTGGCTATGAGTAGAAGAGGCTTATATAAGTGAACTATGATAAACACTTTGCTACCTAGGTAGGGTGATTATGTCCTAACTTATAAAATTTATTCACAGTTTTAAATTGAATGCAAAAATATTTTTAAAAAAGGAAATGCCAAACATGGTAAAACATTCCATTTCATATGTCGAGACATCATAAATACCGGGTTGGCATCTGGCAGGATCAGACTTGCCTCACGGGGAAGAAGACTTCAGCCTTGGGTGGCAATTGTCCTAGAGTTGGTGTCTCGATAAAAACACCGGTTGGCAAACCAATAACTGTATTCAAGGGTAGGTAGAGTATAACACCCAGTGTTGCACCCTTCTTTGCCTATTGGTATGGATGCAATGCTGCCTGCATTGCCATATCTGCCCTAGGGCGACAAATATAGTCTACCTACTGCCTTTTTTTGCTAGCCCAAACTCTTTGCAAGCAACTTAGAGAGGCTGCACCATCAACTGTTGTTAAATAACATTGCAGTTGTAGTGCCAAGTTAAACTTGTATTTTTTTTGTCAGACAGAAAAATCAAGGTGGTGCTCGATGATCATTTTTCTGAACTGTTACTTTGTAAATACTGGTGCCCCTCAACGTTTTGTCCTAGGACCTACTTTATTTTCATTAATGATTTGCCTGATTTGCTATATATGCGGATAATACTACTTTTTACTCATCCTTAAGGAAGACAAACAATAAGGTTGAAATGGCAGCTGATTTAAAATATGGTCTTCGCACTGTTGTTCAATGGGGTAAGAAATGGTTGGTAACATCAAATGCTTTAAAAACATAGCTTCTTTCCGTAAACTGCTTTAGGGCACCTTTCCTATCATCTGTGCTAATGAATGTAAACTATTAGGCCTAAAGTTCTCAAATAACTTACCTTAGAATTACATTGAATCCATTGCAAAATCTGCTGCCACAAAGGTTGGACCTCTATTCAGGATGTGTCACTTTCTTCCACCCAAGAGCATACTTTATATCTATTAGGCTACCATTTCATTTGTATATATGTCTTTGGGCCAGAGCCTCTGCTGTATGCTTACATCTTCTTGACCGAATTCAGAATATACTCAACCTTATTAACCCTGGTCTTTGTTAGAAATTCCATTCACGCTCTCATCACAGAAATGTAGCCTTATTGTCAATGTTATATAAGTATTTCCGTGGACACTGTTGTGATGATTTGAAAGATTTCAAACACTCACTTAAGACTTTCTTAAGGACCACAAGGTTATTCATCCTTTAAAGATGCAGATTCCTAAATTCCAAAGAAACTTTTATTCATCAAGCTTATTCCCAAGTACTGCTCGCTTGTGGGAATTTCTGCCTTTTGATTGCTTTCCTTTATGATCTCCAATCCTTTAAGTCTGGTACCAACCAATATCTTACTCAGTTTGTGCAAGACCTGCTTTATCTTTATCTCTTGTTTTAACTTTCTTGCTTTAAAATTTATGTCAAAACAACGCTGGCTATAAACGTGAACAAACAAAAATATGTTTACCTTAAAAACACTAAAAAACGGTGACTGATAACAAACAAACAAACAAACAAACAAAAAATCAAACAAAACAACTTTAACTGATGATGATATTCCCGGGGCGGAAAAATGATTGTAAAATGGAAGAATTGAAACGTTGGCTTGAATTCCATGGGCAGAAACAAATTATCTCAATCAGAGGAAAGCTAGTGGAATAAAGGCAAAAAAAATATATTAATGAACCCAAAAAATTGCAGAACTCAAGTTATTCATCATCTAATTACAAGGTAAAAAGCAACGAAATGTATTGTTGGAATCCTTACCCTTTCAAATACCACAATTCAATGTTACCAGATAATATAAACAACTATGTGCAAAAGCTTGAAAGATATAACACTCAAAAAAAAAATCAGGTATCTATGTGGCAAACTTTATTTAAATATAACTATGAAGAATTCGAAGAAATGAGAGATTTAGAAGAAAATAACAATGAAATTTTTTGAAGAATTGAAATGAAAATTTTCGGAATCAATTCGTGATTTGATACCAAACAATAATCAGTCGTATTTCATACCAGGAACAGAATTGCAGGTTAATTGTTATGGGTTCAGCAGGCGTAGCGTAGAATAACTGCATCAATATTCAAAAACATTGTTCTTCCTGGTAAAACATTAAAAAGATGACAGTATAAATGAACTTCTTTTATACAATTGGCTTAAAAATAACCTATGGTTTAAGGAAAATATTACTTTTAAGGTACAGAAGAAGAAAAAAATGATATGAAGGCAAAGATTTTGGTGTTTCTATTATTGAAAGTGGATTATGGGTACATCGTAATTATCCCTATCTAGGTGCATCTCCAGATGGATTCATTTATGTCGAAAACAATTTAGATGGATTAATTGAAGTTGAACGCCTAAAAGTTATTAAAACATGAACTGTGCAGTAATTGTTAAATGAAAGCCATGTATTGTGATTTTATCTTAAATTTAAAAAATTGGGCCTCCACATGTCCAACTCATCTATACAGATAAAACTATTCCGGGAACAATCCAATAAATTATTTGCATTTAACACTGTCTTTTAAGAAGACACCTTGAAATAGCACGACATGTATTTAAGCTGGTATTTTTGTTACTTAATAACCTTGTTTGATTTTTAAGAACATTGTTTTAGTGTATTTGTTCAAATATTGTTCTGTTTGTTGTCTATATATAATAAATTCTGGTATTGCAATGCCAGGTTGAACATGACAGTCTAAAACTTCTTGTTGTAATGTATCATTATTGCCTACTGGTTATATTTTTTAGTAATGTTCAACTAAATCTTGATGTTGGGTGTTTTCTCTTACAAGAAAGTATTCTATCAATTTCTACATGTGTTACAGTAGTTATAAAAGGGTGTGGATATTCTTTTGTCCAACATCTATAAAGTGCAAAAAACATACATACACATTTTTTTTTTACAAGAGAAACTTAACTAAAACACTTCCTTCCACATGCATTTAGCTAGCGTTTACATTGTTCCAATTTCTTAATTTCATGGTATCTCTAAAATTAATGACAATCTCAAGTCAAACTTACACAAACCCCAGCTACAATGTCTTGTGAAATATGTTGAGTGGACATATTTATTTATTATTTTACAAACTTTGCCAGAATATCAATCCTCTCATGCAAAATGTAACCATATATTTTCAGATCATGGGAATTACGCCATCAGTTGCATTTATTTATATATATTTTCAACATTAAAAAAAGAAATGTATGTATATATTATCAGTATACACATTATCAGAACTCATAGCAGAATTAGAGCATATTGGAATTTGAAAAATAAGTTAATTTGCTCCTTGGCATTGCCAAAGCAACTCCCTGTTCTATGGGATAAATGGAATATTGCTAAAGAAACTATAGTCAAAATACTCTGGTTTATTTCAGAAAAAAAATTAGACCATATTTTAGAAAACTTCACTAGGTTAAAATTAAAAAAAGGTTAATTTTTTTTTATTATTTTTCTTTTATTTCTTTTTAATCACTTTATTTAAAATTATCCAAACTTGATGCCACAATGTTTAATTAATGAAAATCGTTTTTGTCATTAAAAGCTGAGGAAAATCAATTCTATTTCTATTCTAATAAATAAATACCGTTAACAATTATTAAAATTAAAAAAAAAAAAAAATTGGAGGCACATAAAAACATCAAATTTAAACCAAAATGTTTATTTCTAAATCAAGTACCTTTATTTTTGGTTGGAGTGAGTAACGACTGAATCTGCTCACGCAGCATTTCCATCTGGAGGATACTATCTTCTTCAGGTGTAAGAGGTGAATCAGAATTCTATTAAAGAAAAGAAAATGACTAAACTGTTAAAGGTCTATATAGTAAATTCATGTGAATCCAGGTCTTGTGGATCGAATAAACGTGGATCCAATGCGTGAGGATTCAGTGCCTGTTAATCTAATATGTGTGGATCGAATGATTTTTTCATTTAGATTCCTTGATTGTTGTCATAATTCACTTTTCTTATCATACAGTCAGCTACAAGACCAAACAGTATCACACAGCCTTGCGGTCCTCACAATTCACCTTGGCAATCAGCTGACGTGATTGCCGAGGAAGTTATTAATAGCATCAGCAAAAAAATGGTAGTTTTCATAAAAGACAAAAAAAAATTTTTGAAATAATTTAATAAGTTTCATAGTACTCCAATAACTTCAAAAGGTTAAAATAAAAAAAAAAAATTAATCTTTGTCAAAGAAATAATATATATTTCTTGTCTAGCCGCTTTCTTTAAAAAAAAACTTAATCTTTTGCGAAATAACATTTTTTCTGTATATGTATAAAATTACTATTTTGCAAAAGAATGATGCATACCATTTTCAAACAGAATCCTGGCCAGTGATCAATCCAGTGAAATTGTAATTCAGTGAAATTTATTTCTCAGAATACAGTAATTTTAATATGACAGAATATTTTGCTCTCACCAACAGTTTTTTTAAAAATCTTACCTTAAATACACTGAGAAAAACTATTTATTCTAAACATGTATCTGACTGATGTCGCATAAAAGAATCATTATTTTTCCTAATTTCAATAGCTTAATTTTCATACGAAGAATAAAAATACGTTTTTACAATTTTGCATATTTTGTCGTTTACTGCACTGTAAATTTTTGAAATAATTTAAAAATCACCTTTTTTAAAGTTTCATAGTACTCCAATAATTTCAAAAGGTTAAAATAAAAAAAAAAAATTAATCTTTGTCAAAGAAATAATATATATTTCTTGTCTAGCCGCTTTCTTTAAAAAAAAACTTAATCTTTTGCGAAATAACATTTTTTCTGTATATGTATAAAATTACTATTTTGCAAAAGAATGATGCATACCATTTTCAAACAGAATCCTGGCCAGTGATCAATCCAGTGAAATTGTAATTCAGTGAAATTTATTTCTCAGAATACAGTAATTTTAATATGACAGAATATTTTGCTCTCACCAACAGTTTTTTTAAAAATCTTACCTTAAATACACTGAGAAAAACTATTTATTCTAAACATGTATCTGACTGATGTCGCATAAAAGAATCATTATTTTTCCTAATTTCAATAGCTTAATTTTCATACGAAGAATAAAAATACGTTTTTACAATTTTGCATATTTTGTCGTTTACTGCACTGTAAGGATAGAAAAAAAATATGTTTATTTTACTTAAAGAATAACTTATAGATTGATGAAAAATCAATTCCTATGACAAAAAATAAATAAATGTAATTATATCCTAAAATATGCCCCTCTCCTCTATTTATTTATATTTGCGTCATAACAACATAACTTGCAGCAAAAATATCAACTCACATAAGCACTAGTATAAAATGGAAGAAGGTGATAAATTTGATAAAATAATCAAATATAAACCCATTAAATTATTATTATAACACCCTAACTGCTTTTTTTGGAAGCATAAATAAAGGCAGAAAATGATTAAATAGTTTACATGTCATTACACACATTTAATGCTAAATGCCAGCTTATTCTTCTCTCATCACAGACTTTTCCAGATACTGAAAATAGTATCACTAACGCACAGTTGCTAAGATCTGTCACATCTCCTTTCTTCAGTAACTTAACAATGATTCTGTTACACCAGTCCACTGACACTTTTTTGTACCCCAGATGGCATTACAAGTCCGTAGGAACCAGAGTGATACTTTGTCTTTGCCTTCCTTTAAGATATCAGCCGTGATCAAGCTTATACCAGGAGCTTTGTTGTTTTTGGACTTCTTCATTGTTGAAGTTTTCAGTCGGTATCACCAATTCTACTTCTGGATTTTCAACCTCTGCTGTGTTTGCTGGTGTTGGTTGATTCAAGACAGTTTCAAATTGTTATTTACACCTGCTTTTCTGTCTTCTCATTGTGATCAAATTTCCTTCATTGTATTTTTCCTATGCCAACACTTTCCTGTGTTTTTCAGCTAAACTGTCAAGCCATTCACTCTTGTCTTTCTTGGGATTTTCATTATGTATCTTACATTAACTAGCCTTGTTTTTTGGCTTTCCATGTCTGCTTTAAAGCATTTCTCTCCTGTATTAGATGCCACGTCTGATTGCTGATACTTTTTGATCTTTCTGTTTTCACGAAACGATGCCTTGCTAAAATCTTGAAAACTATCTCAAAAACTTTGCCAGAGGCTTTTGGGGCTTTTATTTTCAAAAAGCACCTCGTAGCAGTTACAAAGTGTCACTTTCTTCACGCCATTTTCTTTTAGTTTTGAATGGCTAAAACTTTTCTATGTTTTTGAGGCTTTTGTAGTTGCTCTTTTCAATTTATTTTCCATTGCACAAAGGTAATCCGAATCAATGTCGGCTGATTTCAACACTTTGATATCCAGTATACATCCTCTTTGATTCTTGCTAACAACTAGGTGGTCAATTTGTGACTTATGTATGCTATAATGTGCTTTTTCATGTGTTATTGCGGATGTCAACGTATCAGGGCTTTTTCATGTGTTACGTTAACGTTAGTTCGGATGACAACGTTGAAAACTCAAACTGCTGATGAACAATTTGTTGCTTTGGTAGAAGTTGATGAAAGGCTCATCTTCATTATTCAGATGTCCAGTGGCCTGATGACCCATTACTCCTTCACGCAGTCTGTTGTCATTTCCAAGTTGAGCATTCATATCTCGTCTTACTAAGTATTGAACACCTTTTCTTTCATTTTTTTGTCTGACGTTTCTGATGGGAGCATAAAAGAACATAACATAATGGTTGCTTTCCAGTAAGTAGACTTGAAACATGCTCTCAAAAACCTCCTATAGAGTGGTTCCCATTCAGTGAGAAATTTCTCTGTTATGGAAATAGCCAAGCCTGGCTTCACCTTCACACTTATAGGAAAAGCTTTCCGGTAGCATGAACGAATAGACCTAGTTACTATACTCATGGTGCCAACTTAAAAACGTTTCTGGAACAATTTAACCGCTACCTTTTTACATATAAAATCTTCTCTTAGTATTTTTCCTGATAACCTTCCAAAATAGCTTAGTGATTACTTCATCGACGGTAAAATATTATTCATTATTAAAACAATGTACAATAACAGTAAAACTTACTTTAAAGGTATCACCAGTAAATGCCATGTCTTCTTCATGATTTTTTTCATATTCATTAAATAAATTCTCAAGGTTCCTACGCACACCATGTCCATTCACAGGCAAAGCATAAACTAAAAAATTTCAAAAAATTCAATTAACTGATAAATATTTTTAACATGATAAACTGCAAACCAGTATTTTATAGGTGACCTTATGAGTTATCTGAAGATATGAGAAGTCTCATATCAGAATTGACAAAAATTATTAAAATCAACTCTAAAAAATAATGCACTTAAATAAATTGTTCCAAATTACAATATTAATCTAAATTAAAAATTGAGAAGTATTTATGTTTGACTAGATTATAAATACTGACATATTAAACAACACCATAGCCACCATCTGTTTTTTTTATATGCTGAAAATCAATTTTAATATTACAAATTGAACAAGGTTATAAACACCGCAGAGATTGCAAATTACTTACAAACATAACTAAGTTTATTATTAGAGACGTATTGTAGATATTGTAGATATAGGACGTATTTAAATCTGATTAAAAAGATACATTGCAAATTTTTAAAAATTAATGCTGGTTATGTGAATGGTATTATAAATTTGGT
>JAUZNK010075546.1:0-13644 GCA_035046665.1 Euphysa ruthae | reverse complement strand
AAGTAAGTAAGTAAGTAAGTAAGTAAGTAAGTAAGTAAGTAAGTAAGTAAGTAAGTAAGTAAGTAAGTAAGTAATTTATTATGTAAGTATTTAAGTAAGTAAGTAAGTGGGTAAATATGTGAGTAAGTGAGAAAATGTGTAAGCCAGTAACATAAGAACTAGTGAGCTAGTAAGCTGTTAAGCAAGTTAGCGATTAAAGGAACACGCAATTAAGCAAGCAAGTATGTAAGCAACTAAGCAAGCAAACAAGCAATCAAACAAACATGCAAGCATGCCAGAAAGCAAGTGAACAAGAAAGCAATCAAGTAAGCAAGCAAGCAAGTAAAAAAGCAAACAAGCAATAAAGCACGCAGGCAAGCGAGCATGCAAGCATGTAAGTGGCAAGCAAGCAATGATGATTTGAAAATCATTTGGATGCTTTGATTCTGTTTATAACCTTGTTAAACCAAATTGTTTTCAGGAAAAATGAGAAGGTAAAATTAAACAACTTTCGATTTTTTACTATTATGCTGAAACTGTTTTTTTATTTCTAACTCACACTGCCATTAAAAACTGTTGACCACCACTTTGCTGATCACGCAAATCTTCTCCACATCAGCAACTCTATAGATCAACTCAACAGACTTCTAAACCAGGACCTTCGGGCACTGTGTAACTGGCTAAAATCAAATAATATTGCGCTAAATTTTACTAAGACTGAGGTTTTCTTTTTCAAACAAAATACCAAGTAAAGAGATAAAGCTAACACATGATAGTAATAAGTGATACTTTTCTAAAAAACGTTAAATATCTGTAAGTATATCTAGATGAATTCTTGTCATTTAAGCAACATTCTAGTGAGAAAATGGTATGGTTTCAAAAATTGGACACTATTTACCACTAGAATTCATGTGATCAGTATATTTTAGAATATTGGAATCACACTTAACATACTCCTGCAGTATCTGGGATAAGAAGGGAAACTTTCTTGCGGATAAAATTACCTCCTTACAAAACTCTTCTATGGCTTTACTTACTTCTTCGGAGTCCAGATTATCAAGTAAACCTTTGTATGAATGTATGTGTGATCAATTAACGATCTTTACATTCAGATCAAATATTCAAATGCAAAATGCTGTTTTTGTAAATTCTGTTTTATCCGGCATAGTACCCCTTATCCATGGCTGTTATTAAATTGTACTTTTTTGACCACTAGCTAAACTTCCCTGATTTCACCATTTTGTGAGATTATACTTTGGTTTTTTAATGCAGGTGGTAATTTTTCATTGTTAATTAAAAATCCCATTATTTACGTTTTTATGTTACGTATATCATCTTGAAGTACGGAACTAATGTGTGATAACTTCACATTATATTTTACACGTTTGTCTATGCTACGTTTTTCATTTACATTATATATAGTCTATTCTTTTGCTTGATGTATATACATACTTTCTGTCTTCGTCTTTTTATCTTTAATTTGTTTTTTATATTTGTTTGGAAGTGTTGATATTTTAGTTTATTGAAACAACAAACTAACATAATATGATATAATTTGCATTTTCAATAATAGATAATCTACTTTCAGGACCAGATTAGTCATACTATATGATGGTCCTTATCTCTAACGTTTCGTTGGGCACATTGTTTCACTCATTGTTTTAATAACCTATGATTTAAAAAAATCAATATATAAACTTTTGCGAAAGCATGGCAAAAATTGCGAAACTGGAAAATTAATATAATGCTCAAAGTAAAACAAAAACTATGCACTAGCCGGATTAAATCCTGGGCCACGAAAATGGGAATTTTGTGTGGTATCGCTACATATACTATTAGCGCCAGATCCTTGAGGAACACCACATACAAAAGAATTTACAGAAGATTCATACCCATTAATTGAAAAAAAAACCCTTTGCAATCATATAAATAAGATTTAAACCAATCCTTTTCTATGCCACAAATACCATTATACTCTAATTTGGAGATAACAATATTATGATCCACAGTATCAAAAGCTTTTTGAAGTCAATAAAAATTACAAAATTACCAGTATCAAGAGCCTCTTTGATTTTTCAGTTATACTTAATAGAACATGAGAAGTTGAATGTTTTGAACGGAAAAAAAATTGAAGTTCTGTCAAACAGTTAAAACTGTTGAAGAAAGTGTACAATACTCCAGAGTATATCAGTTTTTCAAGAAGTTTGCTAATTTTTGATAAAAGTGAGATTGGTCTGTATGTATAAAAATTTAGAACCTTTTTTGTATAAGTTTAGAACAAAAGAGATTTTCAGAATATCAAGAAAGGTACCATTTTTGAAGGAGATTTTAAAAAGTTTAGCAAGAATAGGAGAAAATTAATTTTTGAAATCTTTAGTTATGAATGTTGCTATACTATTAGGTCCAGGTACTTTTCTATATTTCAAGTTTGATATGAGTGAGGAAATTTCAAGATGATCAGTAGGAAAAATAAGTAAACTTTGAAGATTAGGATGTTTATGGTATTTATGAAAATTTGTATAAGAAGAGTGAAAGATAGTTTTCAGAAACTTAAAAAAAAAAAAAAAAATACCTTTCCAAGTCTCACGGAGATTATTGATATTTTCAGAGAAAAAGAAGAGATTTTTTTTTTTTTAATTTGAATTAAAGTATTTAACATATATTTGTAACGTTTGTGCTCAAGATCCTAATTAGCTCTATTTTCAACAGTTTTTGCTCTTGAAAGTTTAGCACGACAATAAACAAACCTTAAAGAAAATCAACCCTGTTGCTTTTTCAGATTGGAGAAACGGCTACAAGTGTAACAATAATAATTACAGTGGTTCTTCACCGGGTGTAGAACCAGAATGAACAAAACGTGTTTTTATTCGGTCACTAGATAAAATAATTTACGTTAAACAAGAGCTTTTAGAAGATGGTGACAGTGAAAGACACTTATGTTAATGATAATTTAACGGTAAAAAAGTTTGAATGTATAGGACAATACCAAGAGTTAGTACTCGTCGTCGGGGAAAAAAAAACAAAACAAAGAGTGGGTTAGGTGGTCGAGTAAAACTAATAAATGCCACAATTGACCATCTACAGAATTAATTCGGTGTTGCTTTGTAGCAAAATGAAGGTGAAATGGAAAGCCATGCAAGCATCTGCTATTACATATAGCTTCTTCAAAAAACAACAACTGGAACTTCCCAATTTGTCTAACGAGCCCAGAAATTTGATGTAACACAATGATTTAGCAAACAGTATAAATACTTACATGCTTGGTCTTCCGCTAGACATCATTATGAAGTTTAAACCGATTTTTTTGAAGTTGAGTTCAGACAGAACGCTTGAGCAATGCATCCACGAAAAGACCCAAAACCAAAGTTTTAATGCCATGGTTTGGGAAAAAATTCCCACATCAACATTTTAAAAGAATTGAAACTCGGTAAATTTGAAATTTGACGCAAGAAGCTATTTCAGTATCTAAAACTAAAAAATAGACGTGATTCCTGGCTTATATACAATTCAAGGTTGTTGCAAGTTAGACTAAACCAAGCTCCGATGAAAAAAAACTTCGTGACAATCGGTTTTGCAATACGAAACTGGTTTTTTGAATTTGAATTTTTTAAAAGCATTGTTTTCAAAACAATATAATATTATTTCTAACTAAGTTTTATAGTTTTTTAAAAGGCACTAGGTTTTAATTTTATTTTGTACGTTTTTAGGTTTTTTCTCAAAATGTCATTTTTGGGCTCGTCACCGAGAAAATCTCGGGAATCATAACTATTATGAAATATCCCTAGTTGTTCATCATTTTTTTCATGTAAAAAGAGAAAAGGTTTGAGTTTGCGACATCTTTGACTTGCGCACCTTGTGAAAATTTTATTTCAGTCAAACATCAATGCTTTACTAAATTTATATTAAAAATTGGACTAACTGTTTTTCCTATTTTCTTGGCGAGACGGATCTGGAAAAATACGTTTATGTTCCTAGAGATCCGGTTACCATAGCAACTGGGACCATTTATTTTTGTTAACGACTTTTATATTGTAATACAATGACATAATAATTACCTCCATGACTAATTTTTATTTCAAGATAATTTTTAGACTGGTTTTCCCCCTTAGTTTCAATTTTTAACTTGGTTTTTGTTGATATTGTTTTTTTTTTATCGAATTTTATCTTCTTTTTAGCACGCTGGCCATGACATCTCAAGAACACAATAAGATTTTGAGTTGAAACTTTCTGGAGTTGCTCATTGTACTAAGTTGTGTGATTTAAATGGAACAAAAGTTTAATATTTTGTTTTAATTTTTCAGGAACTTTATACTGACAAATTATTTCAACGTTAACTTTGACCGCATGGTGACAAATATAAAAATAGATTATTAAAATATTAATTCATACAAACCACTCATATACTTATTATTAACTATTATACAAAAAATCATAGCTTTTGTTGATAGCTATCTAGGTTTTTTCAGCCTATTTTAGAGTTACTGTGCAACTAACTGATCGCTTTTTTTTGTTCTGATATTGTTTTTGTTTTTTTTTTCATTTATACAATGATATAAAAAAAATTCTGTTTACTAATGAGCTTTTAAAAATCAGGGGGTGTGGTTATTCCTTAAAAAAATACGCGACTTCATATATATGATGTGTCGCTGGGTAGGGTTGATAGGGTGCCGAAGGATTGCTGCGATTGATTAGGGTTTCATTTGATTAGTGGCGTGCATTTCACATGAGGTGATAAAATATGTTCTCAAACGTGTAAAGTGAGGCATGATAAACTTTCTCAATATTTTTTTCTAGTAATGAGATTTTTTAAAAACAGTGTGGGATGTTTATGCAAAAGAGGCGTGGAAACTGTCATCAGCTAACACTACTTTTGAGCTGTAATGTATGCGTATTATTATCTTACAGATGTAATTCATGGGTGGGGAGACGAGGTGGAGTCCAGAAGATGTCGATATCAAAATGGTGTTTAAATGAATACGTTATAACACATGAATTATTCCATGTTTTGGGATTTTTACACGAACAAACCCGTCCTGATCGCGACGAATTTATCAAAGTGATATATGAAAATATTGATGAAAGTATGTGTTTCTAATAAATAAGACGCAAATGAATATCTCTTTTGTTTACGTGAGGTGGTATAATAATGCTTAACAGGTTTTTTTTACTGAAAAGGCTGTTTATAAAAGACGAAATTCAAATAATTTTTTTTGTTAACAAATGTCTGTAATATCCTTTTTGTGACAAAAGTTTACTGAGAAATCCTACTTCCTAGCTAAGTAGGAACTTTAATACTAATCTGCAATTATCTCTTATAGAGAAATGGCATAACTTTAATAAACTCAAAAAAGATTACTGGTTTCCTGTACACACGAAATACGACTACAACTCTATAATGCACTACCGAAGGTAACACTTATGTATATAAACCTCCAGTTGAAGTTTAAATAAACAGCGTGCCTTAAATCCACCGCTAGTTTTAGTTCAACACAAACGAAATTTTTTTTTTTAATTTCTCAATAATTTGTTACTCAAAAGAAAAAGGAAAAGCGTCAATCATCATATATCAAAATGGGTAAATATAATCTTTTATTTGGGAAATATAATGGTTGGATAAATAACACCTGAAAAATTTCAAATGTGCACAAAATAGCTATTTTCTTTTGCATGCAAGTATTTATGTAAGATAATATTTTCTGCCGAATTTTCTAGATGTGGTCACGTGTTTGTACTTCTAAAGGTTGGTGAAACAGATTTGTTGTAATTTTATTAATTATATTTGAGTATTTTAAGTCGGAGATAAATTGACCTGAAAAATGTAAATAGAAATCGCTAGTATTATGGCTGTTGTTGATAGTGTAACAAAGAATAGAAAATTTAAAATCTGAAATGAAGATACTGGTTTCAGATTTGTTGGGCGATTAGAAAAGACCTAGGAGTTTGCTTCACTTGGTAATACAGTGGTACATCAAATTCCTCCTCGGAATAAAAAAAAAAAAAAAAAATGCTGGTTAAATCATTATTATCTATTTTGATTACTAATTTTCTAGAAGGGTCACGCTTCTCTATAAAAATGAAGTATTTAAATTTATAGCAACCTAAAATAGAAAGCGCTCTTCTTCTTCCCCTTTCTCCACTCAAAAAAAAAGAAAAAAAAAAGTAGTTTCCTTAACACATACTCAGTCCCTCATAATGACACAATGCGAACAAAATATCGTAAAAATTTAAATCTGAAAAAATTTTATATATATACCCACGCAATATCTTCTATTACCCATTCGTGATGCCATTATTTCCAAAAAAAAACTTAAAGCAAAAGGCCTTGTTGTTAATTACAGTGCCAACGTTTTAAGATAATTGCACCTGAATTTTATTTCATAGAAGAGCTTTTACAAAGAATGGTTTGATTACCATGGAGATAATAGGGAGCAATGCTTTGAACTTGGGAAACACAAAGCCATCTTTAACAGATTATCGACAGTTAAATACTATGTATAAGTGCAACTCATACATGAACAAACGCATTCAAAAAATGCAGCCGATTACTACCAAAACGTCTTATAGCGCAGGTATATATATTAATAAAATTTTTTACTTCATTAATATGATTATCTCATTGAAATTTAATACTTGGGATTATACATGCAAGTTCTAATTACAGGCCCATTTTTCACAGCGATGATAGCATTCGGGCACATTCAGTTTTAAGCCCAAATAATTAAAATTCATAAAACACCTGCAGAATTTTGGCTGACTTTTATTTGTTTAATCAATAAAAGTGCAACAATCAAGATTAAATAAAGCAATTTTTATTTAAAATAAGCTATATAAAGACTTACGCATATTTATTTGGGCGTCCAAATTTAGCATTTACACAAAAATAGGTGTGCCAAAAAACTTTCTGTATTAACTTTCTGATGGTGTTTTTTGTTATCTTTTATAAAGTAAACGTCTTTAAAAAAAATTGGTATCCAGTAAATACTGTTTTCTTCTTAGGTTACGATAATAAAGCAAGGCTATTCTTACTTTATATATCTATCACAGTACCAACTTTTATTATCGGGAAGATTTGAGTCCATTCAGAGAAAGAAGGCAGATCATTATAATTCTTGGTGAGTTTGCCCACGTAAAAGGAAGATAACCTAGATAGAATTTAATAATGAATACCTATGACAATTATTATATATTTGTCTCTGCGATTTCTTTTAACTTGGTTTGGAAAGTTTACAAAAAAGGAAAATTTTATTCTCTTTTGTTCAGTAAAATTTATTTCATTGAAGTTTAGCGAAAATCTTGAAGGAAACCATCATCATTTTCCTTTAAAAAAAAAAAATATATTTTACGACATTTAAATCTTTTTGAAATATTAACTGCCTAATCACATATATATTAATTGTATTTAACTCAGATGTGTTGGTATTATTATTACTGTAATGGGCATCAGATGAATTTGTATTGTAATGGGTATTCAGGGTATTGCTGCACATGTATTTAAATTCTGCAGTAGACTCAACCTAATTTACACGTCTGAAATCTCTAAAATTTCCGAAAAAAGAAGAATCGAAGAATACGCAGCAGCTATCTAAGGTTAGATACACCCTTAAGAAGATCCACCATGGGAAAAAATTGTCGTCCATCAAAAGGTCCCTTTATATGTAACATGCCTTCCAATGAAATAAAACTGTTAAAAATAATAATTAATGCTTAGTTACTTACTTGCTTGCTTGCTTACTTACTTACAATGTTTATAAAGTGTTAATTAGTGTTTTAAATGAGAAAGGTCAGGAAAAATATTAATATCATTATTAAATATTATTTTGGCCAAACCTTAAAGTAATAATGTATTTTTTTATTATTTCTGTTTCATTTAAATCACTGCATTTCATGCAATAAACACATCTGGAAAATTTCATTAAAAAGGTTATTCAGAAATTATAGCCGGTGTCCAAAAATAGGGGCTTTGAGAAAGCGTTGATTAAACAAATATTTTAAACTCAATTGAAATATATTCAAATCCTCCAGGTACATATAAAGCACCTTCTTTTTCTGCTATTTTCTCTTCTTTTTTCAACTGTCGCGCTCTTAAAATCTGCCGGCTTGATTTTATTGTTTCGTCAATTCGTATGTTTGAATTTTATATTCGCTTATTGTTTGTAAGGCTTAAACCTTCCAACACAACAACTTCTGGATCAATGTTTAACTTTTCATATACTTCGTTTAAGCTATTGCACCAAATTCTAATTGATTTGAAGATATAATAGTGACAAAATTCTGCAACTTCTCGATTGCTGCATTAGTCAGTCCCCGACCGCTACAAGACCCTTTTCTTGCATTTTAAAATTTCGCAACCAATTTCCAAATCGATTTTGAAAATGACCAACACACTCAAGTTTGTTCACTTCTTCAACAGGATATGTATCTTTTACGCTACCAGAACTCTTACTATCACCATCCCCCAAATATTTACGTATCTTGACGGAACGTTTAAATACACGCTTTGCTCCCTCTTCTTCCACACCGCGCGCGGAACATTGATAATTACAGCTATTGCGGAAAATCTGTAGAGTCATTCTTTCGGAGATCTTTCTAGAGATTAGTATTTTTTACATCAGCTTTTATCATTTTACTACCGTACAGTGATAAAATTGTAGAAAATAATTTTTTCAAAAACTATTTTTTCTGCCTATTTAACTATCGTAGAATCCGATTCCGAGGTTAAAAAACTCCTAAAACAAACCAAAGTGTCTCAAAATTAACTTTTAAAAATGTGTATGAAAACTGATTTTCTACTTTTACCCTAGAAACGGATTATTTATATCATTGTCAAGGTGTTTTTGCCCAAAATATAACCTGGTTTGCGGCCAGAATGACAATACGGGAAATAAAGATTATAGCCATATACGATTTCTTGTTAATATATGTTATTTCAAGCAATGGCATGTTTTAAAACCATGATATCAAAAATAACATGATTGAAAAATTCTGACTATTTTTATGGCTTGATATTTTAGTCTTTTCATTTTTGTTCCTTTCACAGTCTTTTAAACTACAATAAAATGGGAGGATAAAATAGAAAACAGACTTCTAGTAAAGTGAATTCAGGTAAAAGAAAAAGATTCAAAGTCAATTGATACACTAAAATTTCTTTTGTTGCAGCAAATGCTGAAAGACCGAAAAATGTGAAAAAAAAAAACTTCCAGCGTCTGGAAAAAGGTTGCGGTTTAATGAAAAGGAAAACATTAACACTAATGTTGAGGATTTTAATTTGATTTTGAACTTTTCTTTGCAATAAGTATGATAAAGTTTCCTCACCACTCGTGTTGTGTGTGATAATCCAATTTGTGAATAGAAACACTCATTTTTTTTCATCACCAACATATGAAAAAAGGCCAACTCAAAGCGATGGTGAAGCATTCATAAAAAGAGAAAAAAACCTATTTGATATAAATACAGGGTCGATGGAATCGAAAGAGGCATTCCTAAAATTTTTATGCGCTCAATACAAAAAAAACAAACTTTTGATATCTATTTATAAGTTATGATGAAAACAGTTCCTACAACACTATTGTCATATCACTATTAAACCATACGGTGATAATGTTTAAAACAATTTATTAAAAAAAACAGAGTGCGTCGGTCAGCTGCAGAATTACACGAATGCCAAATCCAAAAAATGACACAAAGGACTTTTAAGTGAAGTAAGAAAACTCACAGAACAAGTGATAAACGCACTCCAAAATTGTTATCGCATGGTAATATGTCAAAACTTTGATGACTTGTATGCGATGAAAAAATCGGTCTCTGCTGTTCACTTCCACTATTCAGAAAGTGTTGACAATGAAAGAAGAAAGTGCCTGTGTACAAAGGATTCATGTTGTAGGTACCAGGCTGACAAATTAGCTGGAAAATCATCTTATAAAGAAAATATAATGATACTAATAGCTATTTGTGATTTACTCGTACCAATGTTCAAAGAGTTAGGCGGCGACAGCCTTTCTGATATGTGTCTTCATTGTAAGACACAGAATCCAAAAGAGTGTTTAAATCAATTAATTTGGAAGCGTTGGCCCAAAGATGTATTTATTGAGCGTACAACATTGCTTGTCAGGATATCTTCAGCAGTTCTCTGCTTTAACGAAGGAGAAAGATTTCTTATTAATTTATTGGAGAAATGTTGAGCGGCGCATATTTGAAGCAGTACTGTGTAGAACGGGATGGTGCACGTCTAAAACAAATTGGAAAAACAGTGTTCCACACTGGTAAAGTTAAGAAAAAAAGATATTAAGATCAATTATAAAAGGTTTTACGGATAAAAATGAAAAAGTAGAGGGCTTAGTAAATGGCAGTGGAGAGTTTTAACATTTCTATTTTATAATGTTTTTTTGGGTTTTCACGTTTTGCTCAAGACAGTTTTTTTTCCGCCAGCGGCGGAGATTTCTCAAAAAGTTTAAGTCCTTTTGATTTCAAATTTGGTATGTTTGTTTACTAGTATGTTACCTACAACCTCTATTACAAGTATACAATAATAATAAATTTGATTTTTTGTTTTGAAAAAAACTTAAATGCTTTCATTTTGTGAAAGTTTTAGCTTTTAGTACAAGTTTGAACTCTAAGCTGATAAGAGATCACCAGCCAAAATCTCAAAAGAAATTATTGCACGGTTTCCGAGAAAAGCCCACTGCCAGATTTTCATTTTTGGACCTTCGCGTTTCGTTTACCGGGCCAGTCATTGATTTTTTTTGTGTGTTATTTTCAGTAGGACTTTCTATTCCATAAAATATTTAAAACATGTAAAAAAAAAAAAAAAAAAAAAGAAAGTAATAATTAATTAAATAATTTATTACTGTACTATCTCCTTAAGGGGGAACTACCCTCAAAAATCTCATATTTTTCAAAAAAGTTTTTAGCATATTTTGCCTATGTAGAATGCATTTAGATGGTTTCTGAGATTTAAAATTTTACTTTCTCTGAACAAGGTGTGCCTTCTGGTTTATCCTTTCAATGACCTTAAACCAACTTCTGGGTTGTCCTTCCAATGACCATAAACCAACTTCTGGGTTATCCTTTCAATGACCATAAACCAACTTCTGGGTTATCCTTCCAATGACCATAAACCAACTTCTTGGTTATCCTTCCAATGACCATAAAGTCCAACTGTTACAACAAACGCTTGTTATGTAATACATATATATTTTAATATATTACATATATTAATATAATATATTATAAAATATATTATATATTTTATGTTGTTAAACACGATACTTGTTTTTAATTGTATTGTATATATTTATGTACTATTGGTTTATATGTCATTGGAGAAATATATTGATAGAAAGAAAATGCCTAAATTCAACGTTTTATAATATTTTAACTGTGTGATTCTAACATTACGTCATATTATATTTAAAATGGTTTCTTAGAAAACGGTGAAACCAGTTTAATTTCAAGAGTTTCTTTGAATGGCCTTTGGTAGCTTTGAAAGAAGGAAATTTGTAACAAAATCCCATAAAAACGAGTAAAAGTCCTTTCCGAGGAAAGACTTGTTAACATATCTGTTGTTGTAAACGCTGTCAATAATGAACAACTTGTAATATTAATGATTAAAACTGAAAGGTTATTATTAAAAACAAAAAAACCGAAGAATGCTCCCTATCGTATTATTGACATGGAGATATTAAAATTTGTATTTGAAGAATTTTGGTGTCCATTTTGTTTTTTGTAAAAATTTGAAGTTATCAGAAAACATATCTGAAAAAAGGGATTATAATCGATGCTGGTTTTGACTTGTGAATGGTTAACAAAATTGCTTTTTTACTAGTAAGAAGGCTAGCTGAAGAGCTCACGAAACCAACAGACGCATAACATACATAGGTATAGATATACAATTAGATTAAATTATCTGATACAATAGTGAGGCTTTATGTTGATTGGAAAAAATGCCACCAAGGTAATTGTACTCAGGCTCAGCTCCAGGTATGGAGACTAAAGGAACCAGGAGTACATTTAACCGCTCAATTACAAAAGCATAATTTATGTTATACAGAATACCTTGCTTACGGAAACACTAAGTGTTACACAAATGTCTGCAAAACTACTTGAGGGTGGCAACACGACAAAGTGCTGTGAATTTAATCAAAATGCGAACTGCTATAAGAGCTTCATTATTTCCCGTTTCATTTTCAAAGAATAACAACTGACATTAACCCCACTGCCCAACAGGATCAAATAGTCTGTGTCGCTATAACCAGGACTTTGCCAACAAAAGCATCGTCCAGGACCTGGTTTACCACTTGATATATACTAAAGCCAATATATTTAGAACTCAGCAACTGTGAAATTTTTTTTTTAATGTCTTATGGGGATTAACTAAAACTTGATTCCCATGACTCAATTGCAAATTTCAATATCGAACGAAAAGAAACTATACTAATCTGGTGATTTGTAAGGAATTACATGTTGTATCTATTGTTGACTATTAGTTGTTAATTTCAATATCGAATGAAAAGCTTTATCTAAGAAAAGTTAGACATTATACCTGGAAATTACATAACACAAGGATGCAGTTGAAATAAAAAGCGAATTACGATTTCAAGTTATAAGAATTAAACAAAAAGTAAAATTCAACGAATAAAGTGCACGGAAAACATCTCCAAAAACAACATAAAATTGAAGGAAACGAAGAGAAACTATACGAATCTGGTGGTTTGTAAGGATTTGCATGTTGTATCTATTGTTGACTATTAGTTGCTTTTTTTTTTTTTTTTATAGCCTTGTTAAATAAAACACTGTTTTCTTAACTAAAAATTCTTTTTTCCCTGAAATTTTTTTTTCCCGTTTTTTTCAAAAAAAAGTTTCATGAGGGGACGCCAAGAATATCTCTTGATCCCTTAAAGCTTTCAACTTGAAATTTTCACTACTTTTCCATAATATCAGGTTACAAAAATGATTGAAACAGAATTTTACAACTGAATTTTGAAATGTTTTGGTTTGTTTAGCTCAATAATAAAGTTTTTTATTAACGGAATTTCGAAATTTCTACGGAGAAAATAAAGAGTATTTTAAACACTTTTGTTTCCCTCATATTGTATGTTACCATATCAGGTGAGTTTCTGCAATATTTCATGCCTATATCATTTAACCTTTTTTCAGAATTTTTGACTGCAAAGTTCAACATTGTTTTTTCTTTGCTTTAGTTATCGTGTTACCATGGCAACTTTCTACCATTTTTTTAAAAGGTATTTTCGAATGCATTAATGTCTTTCCATAAACAACTTCCCAATATTAACCAGAAACATTTTATTTATTGAGGGACATTCCCCAAATTTGATTCAGTAGTTACATTATTTACAGCTTTATCATCATCTTTGATTATATTTACAGTGCATTTTTTCACATTAAATCCCTTCCTTCGCCTAGGAATACATGTTCTTTTCTTAATTCTACACGATTTAACTATTTTTTCAAAAAAACACAATCTTCAAGGCATTTTTGCTTACAAAGTATGGTATGGACCTATCGGAGCAAGATATTTTATGGTACTTTTTAGTACCAGGTCTAAACCTAGTGATTTTGCGAGTACAGAAAATTGGCTGATGATCTGAAAGAGAAATTTCAAGTGATCCCTGCTGTGTGATTTTGTCAGATGCATTTGAGAGAATATGA
>JAUZNK010075535.1:0-13647 GCA_035046665.1 Euphysa ruthae | reverse complement strand
AGTCATAATTTATTCTTTTGATACATTAGCACATGGTGGAATGGGAAACAATTTTACCATGTGTAAAAAATTTTTATTTCTATTCCCAAAAGATCCCTTCATTAGTGATAAAACATGATAGTTCACAAAAATTATTTTGTACATATATTGTGGGCATTTCATTGAAGAACGTATCAATATATGAATTCATGAAATACATTAAAAGATCAACTTGTCAAGTGCAGAATAATGCAGGGTTCCCTCCCATCAAAGTTAACGCGCATTACCTCTACCATGCAAAGAATCTGCTCTCAAAAAAGATCTATTAAAAAAGTGAATATAGTTTGAAGTAAGCTTAATTTAAAATGCATTCAATGCCGCTTGCCTAATTGTAAGGGTTGTAAAAAAAGTAGGAAGTTAAATAAGTTTTAATTCTTTTTATCATGAATGGCCTATATGAATCTATATTCTGCAGTATTTACTTCCACCCTATTTTCAACATTCACTCCTTTACATAATCAAATGAAAAAGTAGATAGTGTGGTATGTAATAATGTAATTATATTACATATATATTACAGGTGGTTGCACCCCAAAAACCAAGCGAAAGGAGGGCTTAGAATTTTTTTCAGAGGCAGATAATCATTATTTTTGCTGGATATGAAAGATAAGCCTAATTGTGGTTCTTCCTGGTAGGTATCATTTCTTATGTCAAGCATGCATTTTTTTGCTAGTATGTTGGAGTTGATTCATTTTTCATGAAAATCATGCAGACTAAATTGGCCATAATTTCTGAACAGTTTGGAATTAAGACCTGGTTAGTTATATTAAATTGCACTTATGGTGATTGTATCAGTGCTAACTAATATGTTACAGAACCCTTCAATGTACCACAAAAACCCCGTCATATGTACCCCAAAAACCACACGAGTTTATTGAAGATTAAAAAAAAAAAAAGACTGGGTAAAACAGTCTATTCATTCGCGATAATGGTTATCATTGCTGCTGTCACAGTAAACAGTTTGTAAAATTTTTATCAATTTATCAAGGTTTTTTTTTATTTCATTATGATACTTTCGATGTATGATTTAATTTTCAGATGTGCAGTCATCTATAGCTTTTCAAGAAGTTTAGTAAAAATGAACCTGTAATTCTTAACATTTTAATTTTTTCTAGATTTTTTTCCCCAAATCCTTTAAGAAATGTTCCGGCAGTGATCATGATCATACATTTTAAACTCTTTCGCTATCAAGTCAAGATTATTGATTTCGTCATGCATATCTCAATCTGTTGCCTCAACTGCAGCTTTGATAGTATCATGTGACAGAAAGGAAGTTATTGTTACTGGGTTGACTATCTTGCCCCTAATTAAGTAGTAAGGATTTATTCTGCCACAAACAAATATACATAAGCTATGAAAATTACAAGACAAGAGAAAACAAAAAAATAACAACAATAAACTTTAAGATAAAAGATGTGGTCCCGTTCTATTGCACACAAAAACATTGAGATTGATTCAGCTGAATCATAGAAAAAACAAGTGTTATTTTTTTTATTATATACTATATTTTATTGTATATTGCATGCATGCTTTCTTGCAGATATTGAAAACATCAAGATAAGACCAATCGGAAATTTCTCCAATAGATTTTTGCGATGAAGACCTTCTATCGTTAGACTTTCGATTTGAATGACCAGCCAAAATAAGTATGAACTTGGTTCCCAGTGTATGCAATCCTTTGCAGAAAATTTTTTTGGTATACCTTCACATTGATCCTTGTGATGATTCTTGCCACCAAGTTTCCCACGTTCCTTTTTCTCTTCCAAGTTTTTCTTTCGTTTCTTTCGCATTGTTCTTTTAAATTTTTTTAGTCAGTAAATCCTTTGTAATGAATTATACATCTTCTTTCCATTTTCATGAATCTATTTACACTTAATTAAAAAGAAAAAAAAAGTTATAAGAAGAAAAGATTAGAGTTAAATAAAGGGAACATTATAGATAAAAACATTGTTACACACAAGAGAATATACTAGATATTCATAAACATACTTCTGATTTTAGCTATGTGATATAGTTGAAATTATTAAACTAGAACAGTAAAAGAGTAAGAAATAATAAGTACATTTTCAGGTTTAAAACATCGTTGAAGAAAATCAGATGAAAATCAATTTTTTAGGCTTTTACCTCTGGTTTTCTTCATTAAAAAACCCAAATAAAGAGAAATAGTTATTTCAGAGGATTTGCCCCCAGTTTTGAGTTGTACAATACCCCAATACCCACTGGTAGTAGAAAGATTTTTTTTTTCAAATGAAAATTCAAAATTCAAAGTATATATATATATATATCAAATTTAGATAAGGACTCAATAGCGATGGCTAAACAAATGAGTGACACCTATTGGATTTAATTGGAAGTATATATATACTTAGTGAGCAAAAGTGCTATAAATAAAACTATAAATTGAAATGATGAGAACAATAACCCCCTACCCCCAACCCTAACCTGCCGTTATCCCTTAGCCTAAGCAAAACAAACAGAAACTACCGTATAAGACGAACGATTACCAATTGATGAACAATTTTTTAATCAAATAGTAAAACTGAGCTCTGTTCAGTCCAAGTAACGAAACATTTTAACCTCAGTTACTGTATGTTTGAGAACAAATATTAGCAAGAGAATTTATTGATTTATTCAATTCTTACATTGATACTCAATAGAAAGAATACTTACCATAAGTAACGCTATTAATGTTGGAAACGATAAGTAATATAAGGGGTTGTTGGATGTAAGGGTTGTTATCAGACATAAAAAGACTATTTCCTGATTAGAAAGCCAGGCAGGAAGGTTGTAAAGGATGCGAAAGTTATATTAGATGAAGAACCTGCTTCCAAGCTTATGTTGCTATTTTGTGATACTGTTATGGCAATTGCTAAGGAAAGTACACACTGTGCTATATTAGAAGATCTTAGAAATTGAAGGAAGAGCATGTAGCAAGAAAATGTAGTCCAAAAGTTCAGGACTTAGCACCCCACGGTTGTTGTAGTGATGATATTGAAATTACCTGGATATGTTTTTTGAGTAGTCCTCTAGAAGCCACTGATGATACATGTAGGGACAAATGGAGCTAGCTACAATCACGGCCATATTTATGAGTCTTTTATCAAATTTTAGCACGAATTGACATTTGAGTAATGTTGTAAAAGTGGTTTTCTTTTTATTTCTGTAATTATCAGTTTTAAATTCCATGGATTTCCAAGATGAAATTTTGAAATCAAGATTCTTGTACAAATTTGATTGAAAAACCTGAATTTTATTTGATGAAAAGTAAGAAAACAGAGTAATTATAAGTTTTCATAGTGTAATACAGACAATTTTGGACATATATGACGCTTTTATCAAATTTTAGCACAAATTCACATTTTACGCATGTTGTAAAAGTGATTTTCTTGACCAAAATCGAAAAATGATAGAAAACTCAAGTGACTTGTCACTTTCATCCCTTAGATCTAGCAGAGAAATTTTTTTTAAATTTCTAAGTCCTAAGTTTATAAGTCCATTAACCAAAAGGTAAACCTAAAGTTGAGTGCACCAAGGACGGTGAATCCGTATTTTTAACTGCTTGTGGTATTTTTTTTTTCAATTAATAAGGTGTCCTAATTATTGAAGATAGTTTAATACACAGAGTTTAAAAAGACATTTAATATCTTCTTTACTAACATTTTTCTTGAACTAATAAAAATGCAATGTCCTTTTGTATGCTAAATAAACCAAACTAATTTTCCAAGTCAGGCAATTTGTCAATGATGTCATATATGTTATTATTTCCAAATTGTTTTAACTTCCTCATGCGGGGGTGGATAATTATACATATTAATCTAAAGATGATAAATCATAACTTCCTTATCACTGAAGTGTGTCATATGACCATGTAAACAAGTCTCATCATTGTTATTATCATACAAAGAAATTTCTAGACTAGAGTATAATTTCAACATTCCTCCTTTCTCGCTGCCGCTGAACTCTTCAATCCAATCATGTCTCTCAATTTTTTGAATTTTAACTGTCCAATCCCCTTTGTCATGATGACCGCGATCATATTCTCACTTTGGCAGTACTTCAATTCGATTTTGTTTTCTTTCACTTGATCTCTAATGAAATGATATTTCATATCTATATGTTTTGCTCGTTCGTGAAACTGAGGATACTTTGTCATTGCAATAGCTGACTGGTTATCTTCATTGATGATCGTTGCATTTGACTGTGTTTTTCCCATATCTATTAGAAGACGTCGTAGCCAAATCGATTCTTGTGATGCTTTTGATAACGCGATATATTTGGCTTCCGCTGTAGGTAAAGCAACACACGATTGTTTCTTGCTGTTCCGACTGATTGCTGCCCCTCATCATGAATACGTATCCCGATGTCAATTTTCGGTGATCAAAGTCTCCAGCCCAATCTGAGTCAGAATATCCCTCAACTGTTGACTTGTTTCTGAACAAAAGGCCATAATCCAATGTTCCGTTCAAGTATCTCATAATTCTTTTGACCACAAGCCAGTGTTGTTCTGAAAATTTTGATGAAAATCTACCAACATTTCCAACTGCGTAAGCGATGTCAGGGCGTGTTCTGGTAGACAGATATAGTAGTTGACCTACTGCTGATTGGTATATCTCTTGATTGACAAGTTTATATGTTTCGCTAGATTTGATGAGTTTGCTTCCCATCTCCATTGGTGTTGCAACAGGTTTCGAATTCTCCATTGAAGAATTTATCAATAAATTTCTTGTTTAAGCAGGTTGCCCAATCCAAATCCTGTTTTGATCTAAATATTCAACCTTGACTCCCAGAAAATAATTCAACTTTCCCATATTGCTGGTGTCAAGTCTGTCCCCAATAATCTTGATCAAATACGTGATATGTTGCTTATTCTCTCCAGCCATTATGATGTCGTCAACATACACTGCAATTATGAATATCTCTCCGTCCAATGCAAGTGTGTATATACAGGGATCATTATGTGATTGCTTGAAAATCATGCTCTTAAAATGCCTATCAAGTGCTTCATTCCAGCATTTTGAAGACTGTTTCAATCCATAAATGCTCTTCTTGAGCTTGCAAACCAAATGACAAAATACTCTGCACCGCTAAGTGATTTTGTCTCTATCTTTCCACAAATGTCACAATGGATAATTCCAAGTAGATCTGGTGATCGCTCTCTTCCTGTCTTTGGAAACATTACTTTACTTTGTTTGCCACAAATGCAGGGTTCGCAAAACGTTGGCTTCTTCGTTGTATTATAGTCAAATCCCTCGACCAGTTTATTTCTTGCCAATTTTTCAAGATTCTGTTAGCAAAGATGACCGTATCGTCTATGCCAGATATCTTCATTTTCGTTGCCATCGCATTTCATCGCTGTATGATTCTCTTTGTTCTTCAATTCGTTGCAGTTGAGATGATAAAGGTTTCCATATTTTGTTGCGGTACCGATGACACTGTTATTCGAATCCGTAATATAACATTCAGAACTTTCAAATTGAAATTTCTTCCTATTTCTTGCTGCCTTTGAAACACTCAGCAAGTTTTATGAAAGTTGCGGTACAAACAGTACATCAGATAATTTGCAAACAATTTTCCTACTGTCTGAAATATTCATTTTTAAGATAACAATCCCTTTTGCAATCGCTTGTATGGAATTTCTGTCACCAACAGTGATGTCTTGTAGTGTTTCCAGCGGGGATATTTCTGGAAACAGATCCTCATTTTGGCACATGTGACAGGTGGCACCTGAGTCAATGATAATTGCATTTTTGCTCTGCTGTTAGCGCATCTTTAGCAACCAAACCAATGATTACGTCCTCCTCTTTTTCTGTTCCGCAGTACACATATTTTGCGTCTTCGTACAGTTTTTGCCAATCGATGAGGAGGTACCCTTCTCGGTTTTCTTTGCAAATTCCCAACAATCTTGTTTGATGTGACCACGCCTCCCACAATGATGACATTTTGGTCCCTTCCGTGGATTTCTATGTTTCATGAATTTTCCAAGTCAGGCAATTTGTCGATGATGTCATATATGTTATTATTTCCAAATTAGTTTTAACTTCCTCATGGGGGTGGGGGTGGGGGGGTGGGGGTTATATATTTAATTATATTTTAATTTCAAGGTTATATGAGAATTTGAAATTTTTTATCAATAAACAAAAAACATAAAAGAGCTTTGAACTGGCCACCTGTCAACGATAAAATTACAAATTTTGTAGAGAGTCAATAAAAACGTAAACATCACCCTACCAAAATTTATTTAAAAACTGTAAATGCTCATGAAGATATAGAGGGAAATGTGATGTCAATAGGCCTGTTTCAATCGCGTCAGCTTTTTTGCTGAAATAAAAAGGATTCTTCATTATTTTAAAAACTCATTAAATAGAGACCAACATGCCAAAATACATTGGAGTCTCTTTTAGGCTGTTTGAGTAACTGGTGTTGTTGCCGAAATGCTAAGAGAGTCGGAAGATGTTGGAATTGAGCCTGTTAAAAATTTAGTTAATCATACAATGGTAAGTTGGTATCATCTCAAGACTGGCAGTTAATTTTGAGAGATAATTTCGTTATAGGTCAGGGTGATTCCCTGGAAAGAGTTATACTTTTTAGAGGATTTGAGTTGATTGATCAAGTTATGAGATATATCGAAAGAGTGATCAATAAGATATATACTCAGAAAAAATTGCTGTAGATAAAATTTGGTGCAGTTTTGTTCCAGAGCCTGGCACTATAGGTGCAATATTTTTATTGCGGCGGTTTTAGGATGAGTATTCAAGAGAAAAAAAATAATCTCTTTGCTTTTGTAGATTTAGAGAAAGCTTTTGGCAGAGTGATACATAAGGTGGTTTAGTAGGCTAAGAGTGCTACACTAGATGATTTGGTGGGCTAAGAGTGCTACACTATATGACTTGGTGGGCTAAGAGTGTCATGTAAGGAGGTGGCTTGGTGTGTGCTAACAGAAAGTTGAACCGATATAATTTAGTCTATGTTGGAACTTGTGTTACAATCAATTATTCACTCAGTGAAAAATTTAGTGTGAATGTTGATCTACATCAGTGCTTGATATATAATATTTCTTTGTTTATTTTGGCATTTTCAATATAGTTTACAACAGGTTTCCTATTGGATTTATTGTATACAGATTATTTGGTTCTCAACAGGGTCTATTGAGGAGTTGGTTGAAAAGTTTGAGAGGTGAAAGATAGGACTGAGAGAAAGGGTTATGAGTCATCACAAACGATTATTAACTTATACAGCAAACGCTTCAAGTAAAACCAGATTAAACTCATCTGGATTAGAATGGCTGAATTAGGCTATAACTTATTAAGTAATTATTTTCAGATTTTGCTGGCAAATAAAACTGATTCTGATTAAGATATCTCTCCTCCAATTTGACAAAATTATGGAGAAAAAAATGGTTTCTAGTATACAGACCTGGTAAGTCATTAAATTCTGTGATAACAGCTTTGATTGTGTATTTTTTGTTGGAATCAGATCCAGAGCTGTCTTGTCTGTCTGAAGATTTTTCCTCATAGTTAGAAGAATATAAAATTAACTCAAAATCTAGGGAATTACTCTCATTGAAAGGAAATTTGAGCTGAAAACAATTTTGGTTTTTTGTATCTTTGGAGTTGCAACCTGTACACTTGTAGAAATATATTTTGCTAAATGTCTACCAACACTTTATCAAGTTTTACACATGTTAACCCTTTAAGCGAGACTTTTTCCCTTACCTGACCAAAAAAAATATGGTTAGGACTAAATTCTATTGGAGTTGGCTGAAATATTAAATTTTTATAAATAAAAACAGCTAATTTCAAACTTAATTCAACTTATATATGACAAAAAGACTTTATTGATACATTTGAAACATGATTTAAAATATATTTTTGTCCGTAAAATATAATATTATTTGACAACATCAAATAATATTATATTATAACTTGCTTTTCCTAAAGTCAATCTACTTACGATACTATGGGAAATTAGTCCTTTTATCTTGGTCACACACACACTAAGAGACTTGCCATCCAAGACTAGCAACCATCCTCTAGTCTAATGAACTGTCTGACCAGACACCAAATGATGAGTGCCATGTTTGGCAACAAAGGGTGAAAACTTAAATCATGATTAGCAACAGTCAGTGGTAAAGTTAAAGGTGGTATTGAAGTTGCCTAGTTGAATTTACAAGAAAAAAATTAGTTGTAGTTAAATTTTTTGCTAGACTTTTAGGCATTGGGTTTCTAGAAAATGCAGTGGTATTTCATGAAGATTAAGAACTGACATTTATATTATATGTAATTTTAAAGATAAGGTTATTGACAATGCTGGCATCTCAGGTAGTGATGGGGTTGTTAATAAAAGTTATTATCATTTGTAGGGTAGGTATTTCTTTAGAGAGTTATTACTTTTGTAAACTAGCAGAGTTCTGTCGATTCAAGCTAGAAGTAGGTTGTGTTTAGCATGCCAGAGGTGCTATATTATATAGAAGTAAGACATGGGCATTGGGGATTTTAATCATTTGTAAAAAAATGACTTAGATGGATGTAACACCATCGTGAGAGACAGAAAAAGTTTGATTGAGTTAAGAAACAGGCTGAGTATTTTACCAGCAAAGATGTTATTTAGATCAAGAGGTTGCGTTGGTTGTGCCACTTTAAGGGAATTAAAGAGGATAATTGGGCAAATAAGTGTTGAAATTTGAGGGAGACCAAAAAAGACATGGTGAGAGGTAATATGGACAGTTTTGCTGAAGAGAAGTTTGAGTTTTGACCTAGCAGTCTTGATCAGTTTGGCAGATGGTCATTAATATCAAATCTCCAACCTATACTATTATGGAAAACAAGCATTAAATTGAATGATAGTGGTGGGGATGATATAACAAAATGGAGAACAAAAAAAGTATTCTTTTGGATAAAGTCTAAAAATGGAGTAAAATATTAATTTATTTTGACTAAATTAGATTAAAAAACTAAAGATTCTTTTCAGGTTAATTATAAATGATACAAAAATTTGTATGGTTGAAAAAGTGATACCTTTTTAAAATAAAAGTAACTTCCAAAAATATCATTTAGATTAAACTTGTCACCTGAAACCTTTGTTTATGACATCTTTGTTCAGAGATCTTTTTCTCTTAAATAATGCATATCATTTGTAGTAAGTAGCATTAGGGTATTTATTTAAATTAAAAAATTTTTTTTAGGCATCGTTTTTAAATAGACGTTTAAATATTGATGGAAAAAGAGTTAATTTAGCAATTTGGGTAAGTATATTATTATAAATTTTACCTCAATTTTATTTCGTCATCAGAAAATACAAATAAAATTCTTAAAAAATCAGCTATTACTCGTCAACTGGGATAGTGTATGAAAAGTCTTTGCCTTGTGTTTTCATTATTCAACTATGAATTCACCAGTGTACTTATATAATTATGTAACACTTTTTTCAAAAATTGTCTTTTGTTTGTCTGAAGTTTTTACTTTATTTATTTGGGTAAAAAAGTGAAAATTTTAATTTTTGAAAGAAATTATGTTATTAGTAATGTTCATTAATTGTTGGACCCCTGGTCACACTGTTAGATTTTAAAAATCAAGTCATGCATTGTTTCGATAATGCTGAATTTTTTTTTAACCTTAGAAAATATTAATTTGAGTGTGTTGAACATTTAGAAATTATTTTTATGTGAGGCAGATATCCCCAAATGTGCCTAAAAATTTATATTTCTATATTAAGAATATATATTACTTTTCTCACTCCTTTGGTATAAAGAACTTTGTATTGTTACTTTGTTGAAATTTTTTGTTTCATCACTAATAAACTAATATATTTATTACAGTTTTTCATGCATATACAGTATTAAAAAATTATGCTTTGAACGTGCTAAATTTAGTCTTTGTCATGCGAACTTGAGAGCACTTAGATTAGCCACAGTGACCACTGACCAGCAGTGTAACGTTAACCTGGTGGTATGGTATGAACAACGTTTATATTTATAAATAAAATAAAGACAAGGTGTAAAAAAGTCAAAATTATTTAATACAATTTAATGTTGATAAAACATAGACATAACCTAAGGAGTTGGGCCGAAAAAGCAAAGGAGGTGGGTATGAAAATCTAATTAATGGGGAAGGGCTGTAAATCAAATAAACAGAAATAAATAAATAATTGGAGACCTGATTTCATAAATTTTTACAAATGATTTTGAAGTAGTTTCCTAGATATCCAAAATTAATAAACTAAAGTAATGATTTTTGTGACTTATTTTCTGTATTGCCTCTGAAATTATTGCATGTTTACTTTTTGTTACAATTTGTTTAAGCCTAAAGAAAATCCAAATCCAAAAATATAAAAAATGTTTTGCTTGAATCTAAAATCATATTTATAATATGGAAACATATGAAAATGGCTATATAGTATATGAACAATTTGTTGCACAATTTGTAGTATTAGTTGTAGTTCCAAAAATCATTTTCATCAGCCAGCTATACTATATTATAGTATAGCATGTATAGTGAGTATAATATCAGTTGTAATATGTTAGATGACGTGTTTTTAATACCTTTTAATATAATAGCAGCAGATCTTGGGCCCTCCGCAACCGATCTGCTAGGTTTTTCCTTTGGCAAACATTTGTCCTTATTTCTTTCTTAATATAGTAAGATTGAGTTGACATATCAAAATATTTTTGAAATCAAAATATATCTTAAATGGGCTATATAAAGGAATTTCATTATTCAAATAATTAAAATTTTTTTGGTTAATATAATTTCAATCACCTTTTCGGTTTTTAAATGAAAAAAATTATATACACATACATACATACATATGTACGCAGACGCACATGCAGACGCACATGCAGACCCAGACGCACATGTAGACGTTACGTACTTACGTACGTACGTACATACGTACTTAAAAATCATTAAAAAACACACACTTTAAAAAAATCTTTTGGGAGTTAAAATCACTTACAATTATAAAATATCAGTAAAATATTAACCAAATCATAAAAGCTGCTCTAATGCAGGCTTCAAAAAATAGGCATTCAAACGTATAATTGTACAGCATATTTTTATTGTTGTTCATTGATTTCTTTACAGAGTACGACATCGTACACACATGTTTTTTTTAAGTTATAATTTTAATTTATGTAAATATTTTTTGCTTGTAAAAACTGTTTGTTGTGTAATGTAATGTAATAATTTATTTAACGTTGGTCAAAAATTGTGGTTCAGAATATTTATAAATACAAAAACTAGTATAAACTAATCAAATTTTTTCATTCTTTTCAAAATTAAATAAAACTTAAAACAAATATGGATTAAAATTTCAAAGAATAATTTGCTACTGAATATAATTTTGTGTATATAACAGCAGTCTCGTTTTAATTTTTCTTACAGATAGTAAATTTGCATGTTCCCTGACTATTTTTTAATTCTCGATTTAATATTTTTAATGTACTTGCTAATTTATACTCATTCCAGAGTATACTGGCTTTAAATATAAGAAAATTGGTGCCATATTTTAGTTTTTACAGGAGGAATTTGTAAATTAGTTTCTAATTATAATTGGTTTCAATAATGTATCCCACTTTTGTGTACTTAAAGGGTGGAGAAATTAGTGTAAAGTAGTATATCTGCACTATTTGTGTAGAATGTAATACATCTATAAAGGAAAGAAAAGATCTTGTTAAATAAAGACTGGTGTTATCTTTGATGTTGATACGTCATAAAGAATTGATTAAATAACCCAACCTCAATTCAATAGCACACCTTAAATTCTTTAAAAAACAGTTAAAATTTAATTATTAAATTTTATTTGTGATGAATTTAACATGTCAGCAATTTTGGATATTTGACAAGGTTCAGGCTTTAAAAAATTTTTTCAAGAAAAATTCTTATTTTATGTTTTCAAAACATTATTGCCTCTCTGAGTCTTTTTTCAAGGGAAATCTTATTATGCAAATATTGTATTGTTTTAGTTTATCTAGACTTCATTCTAGCAACTTAATGCGTGTTTATTTCTAAATCTTGATTAAATGATTGTTTTGTCAGACTTCTGTGGTTTGTCATCGTGTAATTTTTGAAAAATGAATGAGATTCAAAAATTTTAGTGTGTCTTATTGGAATTAAGTCTTAAAAAAAAAAAGGTTGTAATCACTTGACACAATAACCTTTTACCCCTAAGCTTTTTTACCTATTTGTAAATGAAATTTTGCTCTGGTTATGTTCATTTGTATGAGTCAATTTTCATTATAACCTGGATATGGTTTTTTGTGTGAGTGTTTAGTTTCCATTTTTCCTTTGATATGGTTTTTTGTGTGAGTGTCTAATTTTGATTTTTCCCTGGATATGGTTATTTGTAGTTATTTTATTAAATTTTTAGAAATTTTAGGCAAAGGTATTGCACTTGATTTATTTATTCATGTCAAAACTTCATTTACCTCCTGTCAGGGTTGAGCAATATAGCTATAATCTAGTGTTTATTGTGTTTGTTTAAAATCTATGGTCATCAACTTTTTCAAATTTTTTTTGGCATTTTTATCATTTTTCAAAAATTATTTTATCGAACATCTATTTAACGTGTTAAATAATAAAAAATTTTAACTATCACTGATCATGTTTTCTACTAAATTATAGTAAAACTTTATACCATCCTTATATTTCTTTGTCTGTAGGATACAGCAGGTCAGGAAAGGTTTCATGCACTTGGACCAATATATTATAGGGACAGGTAAGACATATTTTAATCTGGTATTGTTGTTTGACAAATATTTTTGTGCTGTCCAAGAGTTGATGAATGATTGAGACCTTTTTTAACCAGCAAAGTTTGCTTTTTTAATAAGGATTTGGATGATAAGTCGATTATCTAGTGATCGGAATTTTTATTACTGTGTTTCAGCATTTTCCTTTTCCAAACAACATCAAATCAGGAAATTTGAGAGACTTTGCCAAATGAGTAACTCGCTTTCCATCATAGTCTGCATGAAATCACTAAATCACGCTTTCCATCATAGTCTGCATGAAATCACTAATTGCAATGTGCAAAATTATAAGTAACTAGTATTGATCCCTACAGAAATATTTTCACCCCTGTTATATTCAAATGTCTGTTCATTATAGTCTGCAAAATTATAAATAACTACTGCTAATCCAGATAGAAGTATTTTCAATTTCACAAAAACATAAAAATATAGTCATAAATATAGTATAGTTTTAACAATGCCGAGAAAATCTTTTAGGTTTGTTTATTTCTATTTCTTGACTAGTTCAGATTTTTGAAAATTGATTTTCGTTTTTGAATCAATTTTAGGCCAAAAATGAGGGCCTTAGATGGTGTATTTTTACTAAGTTTTATTTTTTGAAAACTCTTGTTATTTCTAATTGAAAATATGTTATGTTGCGTTATGTTAATGTTAGTTTTTTCATTATCTATTCCTTAATTTGCTCAGCAACCATTCATTAGTTTGCTCAGTTACCATTTATTACTTTGCTCAGCAACCATTCTTTAGTTTGCTCAGTTACCATTTATTACTTTGCTCAGCAACCATTCTTTAGTTTGCTCAGTTACCATTTATTACTTTGCTCAGCAACCATTCTTTAGTTTGCTCAGTTACCATTTATTACTTTG